>JAPVCE010000034.1:3106963-3147713 GCA_029606265.1 Paecilomyces dactylethromorphus
ATAAAGAAGGTGAATTTGGATCAAGATTTGTCGCAAGTCGGCGGAGTTAATGTCAGTGGAAGCAGAGTTCGAAAATTGCAAATAGTACCCCTTCCTCTCGAAATCACTGTTACCCACATCGCTGCAAGTCCACAGCATAACCTCTTCTTGGCCCGCATCCGACACCGACGCCGCCGTTATCCACGCCGTTATTGACGGTCGCGTCTGGTTCTATCCCGAGATCGCGAACTGGTGGGATACCCTTACTGGAAACGGGAATGAAATATGGTACCAAATTGGTTTTAGGAATTCAACGGACGTTCAGAGAGCTGAGATTGCGTTCTTTTCGAACGCTAGTCCTGAGGTTGATCTTCCTGACTTTTATTGCGTGCAGGTTAATACGGATGGCTCTTGGGTGGATGTGGATAATAGTGTGTATAATGATCCGGTTGCGAATGGGATTACTGATGCTATTAGGATGTGGTCTCGACAAGTCAGATACAGTTGGTTTTTACACCTGTGGATGGTTTGAGCGTTCGCTTGGTCGATTTTAAGATCTTTTAATGTGATACACTATTTTGAGTACAACTAGCACTTTATATTGGAGCAAAGCTCGCTGAGCTTGAATTCTCTAGCAACTAGCTCAACCTATCTATCTCTGTGGGTGGAGCTAGAAGGCGTGAGAGAATCCCGACAGGAGGCCTGCCTGTAGGCAGGCTCCGATACTTTATCTATCAAAAAAATCTTCTTCGATTATCTCATGTCTCCAATACATCATCAGTAAATGACCAAGCGTCATTTTTTAGACTCGGATCGATGGTTTCCTGTTACTAAATTTGACCAGTATAGCTGCAAACTTCATCAATCAAGATAATATCGTTTGCGAAAGTAGATTCATTAATTACTCTTATACACCCCTACCCTTGCCTCAGAATGTTCCATCATTTTCAATACGCATCGCCTCAGCTTGCCGATATTTAAAACCCTTTTCGGTCGTATCAATATTGAGATATAGCGGTCCAAACCATTCCGCATCGAGCGTATCGCTAAATGATGCGCATGGGACAGTGGTACCAGGTTCTTATAGCTGGATCTAAAGCCCATCACCCCAACGCAGTGCTTCCAGGCGGTGAAGGAAGACGAACAATGTTTATATCTCTCGGCAGCGATCTGGTGGTCACCTGAGATAATTGTTTTCGATGCTGCAGATGATCTGTTCCCAAAAGATAATACTCACTATTCGAAGTACGGTACTAATCAGTAGCGGGGTTGGACTCTTCGGAGCAATCCTGACTCTGGTGGCTTGTATGCTGAAGCAGCCTTTGTAATACCGAAGCGAGAAATATAATTAATTTCCTTTTTAAATATTGTTAAATTTTAGGCTAGATCTCTACCCAGTTGTTAATACGGTAAGGCTGATGTGAAACCACTTAATTAGTATAAAGACAATGGGATATAATAATAGAAGCTAGGAAACCGGTTAACTGATCGGTTTGAGCCGGTTTAAGGGAGGGCCTGAACTGCCTGTTGCAGTTTATATATATTTAATTTACACGAAATTTTCTCTTCTCCTAACTCTAGACTCTCTATTCACTTGCTATCTCAATGGTAAGGCCCACTTCTACAATGATTTCATATGGAGTAGCGAATGGAATATTATTTATAACTATTATACACTATATTTTTCACCCTCAAAGCCAGCGCACTAACTTTCGGGTTGACTTCCTAATTTGGCTTTTCAGATTTGTCTTGATTTATCGCCGAATACGGAGCAAATAGCTGTGGAGCCCCGGGGATCTGGTGGAGCTACTAGTGCTTAGTCCGTCGAATCAGTTTAACATCGGTGGCCCCTCTTTTCATCAGATAATAATCCTCCGCGCATCTGATAAGAAACTTTTATAGGTGTGATTATGATAGGGGCGGGGATAGCCGGAACGTCTAAGTTAGAAATCCAGCTTATAAATAATGACTAAGGAAGCGCTATAGAGAGCCTGTATGATTCCGCGACTTGTTTCCTCTAGTTTGTCTATATGGAATCTACAATAAAGGCTCGCTTGATTAATTACTACATTGGGAAAAATGTCCTTGCTAGTCCTGTGTATACTCTCATTTTCAGTATGATATTTATCCTGTACCCCCAAATTATAATAGATAAAGTAGCTAACTGTTTATGAAATCTCATATCTTATCATGTTTCTAGTCTAGTAATTGGATAAGCAAATTTTTTTTAAATACTTATTACACATTTACCTGTCTTTACGCTATCCGCGGACGGGTCTACAAAGCTAAAGGACCCAAGTATTTAGTTATTGCAACTGTACAATAGAGGGCATTGTGCTGCCTGATTTTTACAAAGCCCCTGCTCACTTGGACAGTTTCAAGATAGGCCAATTGTGCGGTTAAATACGTGCATCCAGTAGCGTAACTATTCCTATTATCTGTCCAACGTAGAGTTCGCAAGTAAAGGTTGGCGAGCACTAGAAGAATCAGGTTGCACTTCTGCCTCAACGGAGGAAATGTAACCTTTCTCCTTAGCAATCATGTACAAGAACCCAATCGTAACAGCAATCCAGTACAAGTTGTAAGAAAGGACGGAACCAATAGTGGCTGAATTCTGCCAGCCAAGAATAGCGTTGAAAATACCCCAGAATCCACCACCATTCAGATCAGGGTTACAGCACTTGAACTCGTTAGCATCTTGTCAAGCACAGATGAAACTTAGACGGGGTTGCAGTGAAAGAGGCATACATTTACATGCCAGACGCTTCTTCGAATGTCATATGAACCGGGCCCAGACCCGAGCTCAGCGGCATCGCCACCGACTACTTGATTCCACTAACACGTTCAGCCAGATTTACGAAAAGCGATAGAGAAGATCCGGTTCATACCTGGTATGCCTCCAGGTGCCAAATACCTTTCGAGAAAAGGCCAGCAGCAACCAGATAAAGGAAACAAGTCGAAAGGACAAGGAAATATTGGAATTGTGCGGAATTCGCACCCCCAAACCTGAGGTCAGTTATTTGGATCATAAAGGAGCATTAGGATACTCACTTGTATACCAAGAAACTAACAAGGGAGCCAACGAGCAGACCGGCAGAAATGGACAAGGGAATCGACGCTGGTGACGAGCCAATTCCGACTCCGGCAATGAATATTATCCCCTCGAAGCCCTCCCTCAGAACGGTAATAAAAGGAAGAATGAACAAGGCGTACTTCTCTGCGAAGTACCCGATTCGACCCATGAACCAGCCTGACCGATCCGGGCCATTACTCGCATTCATAGCATTTGACAGCTTCAGCCACCATTTGTGTTCCAGCTTCCCAACTTGAACAAACGTGACTCCCATGACGGTGATTACGAGTGATGCGCCAAGAGAGAAGACGGCTTCCCAGATGTCTTCCGCACCACCAATTCCTCCACCGGTCAATCCATAGATGCCATAAATGATGGCGGTTCCGAGAATGATGCAAGCCACAATTCCGACGACGGTCCCAAGCCATACCTGAGACAATTAGCACGAGGTTACTTTGTCAGAAAAAAATGAACTGAGACGTACTTGGCGAACCATGCGGGCGTACAATATCGCATCATCTTGCTTGTCCAATGTCCTCCCGACGATTGCCAAAAGAACGGACACAATGATACCCGTTTCGAGAGCTTCGCGGAAGCTGATGAAGAAGACTGTGTATACGCGTTAGGCGCAAAGCTCCGGCTGATGATAAGTAACATACTGGGTAGCGAGAATAGGGTTTCCATCTTGATGCGTTCTCGGCTTAGGAGATGATTTCTCCATATAGAGAGTTCGGTCGAAAATGAATGAGAAAAGTGGACAATTGGATTGTCGAACGCTGATACAATTATTGTATGAGCTCGGGAGAGAGACCGACCGAAGTGGGGAACATCGGCTGACCCGGCCATGCGATATCGGCTCCGGTTGACATAGCATCAAACAACCTAAACTCGCGGCTCGGGGTTTTCCTATTGAGGGGAGGCGACGAAGGGGCAGCCATCGAAAGGGTCAGTTGGCTGCTTTCTCCTGGAGTATGGCGAGACTGCCGGTTGTCGGAAGAAGGAGGTCACACTAGAGAACGCCTAATCCGCCAATTTCTCAACACAGATGTGAAAGTATTGCTTCTATTTGAACCATCCAGACTACAGTTCCACGCGTAAGTTGACACTCACGGCTCCGATGCTTCCCATGCATTTATCGTCCTCGTATGTTAGATCCACGGTTCTGGTCACCTTCATATTATTATCTGTGCCGCTGGTGCTGTCAAAAACTTTGAGGCAAGATTTTACGGTGGAATGGGTCACCGCAAACCCCGATGGGGCTTTCGATCGTCCTACAATCGGAATTAATGGGCAATGGCCAATCCCTCTCATCAGTGCCACCGTCGGTGATAGACTCATTCTGAAGGTGTTTAATGGTCTTGGAAATGCGAGTACGAGCCTTCACTTTCATGGCCTGTTCCAGAATGGCACAAACCATATGGACGGAGCTGTAGGAGCAACACAGTGCGCTGTACCTCCCGGCCAGTCAATTACGTATGACATCAAAGTACGTTGATGGTTTGTCTCTTGGGTATCGGGATCTCTCAACTCACATCGGCCAGTTCGATCAACCCGGCACGTATTGGTACCACGCACACAACGACGGCCAGTATCCACAGGGTCTCCGTGGCCCAGTCGTGGTCCATGATCCAGAAGGCCCGTATGAGGGTCGGTATGATGAGGAGCTTGTCATCTCCTTGTCTGACTGGTACCATCAACCAATTCAAGCCTTGATGAAAGAACTAATCAGCGTCGAAAACCCGACAGGCGCGGAACCCGTGCCCCAAGCTGCCCTCATGAATGATACACAAGATCTGCAAGTGAAAGTTAAGCCTAAAAAAACGTATATGATCCACCTGGTCAATATTGGCGCATTCGCGGCCCATTATTTCTGGTTTGAAGGGCATGAAATGCAGATCGTTGAGGTTGATGGTGTCTGGACGGAGGAGATGGTCGCAGAGAGACTCTACATCACGCCAGCTCAGCGGTATAGTGTTCTCTTAAGCACCCGAGACGATGCATCGCAGAACTTCGCTATTGTTAGTGCTATGGATGAGGACCTGTTTGATGTTATTCCAGAAGGTCAGAACTCAAATGTTACAGGTTGGTTGGTATACGACGAAGGGAAGCCACTTCCCATACCTAGTTTAGTTGACGAACTGGACTTCTTTGACGACTTCGACCTGGTTCCCATAGACCATCTCGAGCTCCTTGATCCTCCTGAATACTCCTTCCGCCTAAATGTGAAAATGGATAATCTTGGAGACGGTGCAAATTAGTACGTTATGTTTTCTTAGGTCATCTTACCATCTCCGGCTGATCATCTGAGCCAGTGCCTTCTTCAATGATGTCACCTATGTCGCTCCAAAGGTGCCCTCACTTTATACTGCTCTGACAGTGGGGGTTGAGAATGCGGCGGTTCGTCATGTATACGGTACCAATACCATATCACATATTCTCAGGCATAACGAGGTAATTGAAATCGTCCTCAACAACGGCGATGACGGCACGCATCCCTTCCATTTGCATGGCCACAACTTCCAACTCGTCTACCGTTCAGACGAAGGTGCCGGAGAATATATTTACAATAACAGTATGGTATTCCCGAGGATTCCTATGCGCCGGGATACGGTCTTCGTCAGGCCTAATGGTAATCTGCTAATCCGTTTCCGCGCCGATAACCCTGGGGTCTGGCTATTTCATTGTCATATCGAGTGGCATATGAGCCAGGGTCTCGTAGCAACTATAATCGAGGCGCCTATGCAGCTTCAAGGTCTAGAAATTCCCGAAGATCATCTAGCAGCGTGTTATTCCGCTGGTGTGCCAACTAAAGGTAATGCGGCGGGCAACATAAATGACCCACTCGATCTTACAGGGGAGAATACACCGCCACCCCCTCTGCCGGAGGGATTCACGGCGAAAGGCTATATTGCATTAGCTGCTAGTTGCTTATCTGCATTCATCGGACTGAGGACAATTGCATAGTAGGTTTCTTTCTTCTTTTGCTTCTCGTATTATTCAATGCTAACTATAACTGGCTCTAGTTATAGTAATATTAACTTCAAGAAGGAGAGAGAAAATATTGAAAATTCTACAATAGTTGCTTAATAACTTTAGACCATTTAGAATTTATTTCATAGAACTCTTTTTTAATAATATTCAAAATATTTAAGGTTAGCTTTAGTAGTATTGTAATATCCTTATATAGACCGCACCATTGCACTAAAGTTAATATAGAAAGAAGAGCCAAACTAAAATATGTAATAAAAGTATCATGACCTCAGGTGTGCAGGCAGCAGCGAAGACTCCTGAATGTAAGAAATAATTAACTAGATCTCCGGGGGTTATAATTATATAAGGGGTGCTAGCACGTAATAGTTTGCTAACTATTACTATGTAGTCTTTTTGGAAGAAAGGTTCTAGGTATAGAGGCTGGCTATCAATATATCTTACGTTAGGATACTCATTCTTATTTATCTGCCTAAGCAGAAAACATAGATCTAAAAAGAAGTCAAAGATCTAGAGCTACTGCAGGGATTACTATGATATAAGCACAGAAGAACAGACTGACGATCTGTTTCATTTAATCTAATAAGATGGTTTAACTTTAGAAACTAGACTTACGGACGCTTTCATCGCTTTTGCTACTAATCTTTCCCCTGCCATATGCCTCACCACTATCTCGCCGTTGAATCGCCTCTTCTATATTATGGACCAATCTTGGTTTAAACAGTTCAAATAGTGCACCGCGGTTCAGTTTAGACTTGGAGCTGAACCACAATAGGTTTAAAGATTCTAAACCAAACCAAGCTATTGCTATTTAAATTAGTTTTAGATTAGCCTTAAAGATTAAAATAATTCATCAAGCTAACTCCTCCGTTACACTTTCTAATTTAGATCGCCGCTGTCTTCCCTTGGTACAGTAGTCTTATTTCCGCGTAATGTATAGAGCTGTATTGGTTTCCTGCTTTATAGTTATTTAGGTTTCTCTTGAGATTTCTGTTTCCCATGCATCCGCTGCATTAGAATAGCATCCTCGACCGCATATTTGGACTGCGTTCTCAGGGTGGGGTCGTGTTTATATATGATAATGGGAAATGGAACATATGCTAGCATCAAAAAGCTGGTATGGAGCCTGCCCAATAGACATCAATTCCATTATACATCTGCGTCACAAATAATAGGAAGACTGCGCCTAAAAAAAAGCTCCAAGCATGGCTATGGCTGCCAGAACAGATACCACATAGATGGTGTACGCGTCCACTAGATAGTTCAGGCATGTGAGAAAGGTGAGAACGGTGCCGAAGCCGAACGGAGAAGAAAGAATTTTGCTGGTCGACCGGTAAATGCTAGAATAAATTGTCCAAATAAAGGCGAACATGGTAATTGGAACTGCAAAGGCTCCAATAAATCCAAGAGGTAATCGAGTTTCAGGAGTGACTTGCTTGCCTAAGTCCTTATAACGCTTATTGTTCCAAATACAATAGAGCAGTCCCAAGAGCATACCGATCGCAGTACCAAGAAAATATAGACGACTAATACCAAAATTCCAACCACTGCCCTCTGAGTAGATGATGAGGAAGGCACCCATGTACATATAGATGGTTCCATACAAGATGGCCAAGTTGGTAGAGGCAATCAAGATGATTGGTTCCTTGAAGAGAAGGACCCAAGGTCGTCTTGAGGACTTAGCGAATAACTTGGATACCTTGACACGACCGGAATCTTTATCAAAAATGCTGACATGGTATCGTTCAGTTTCCTTCGTCAAACGCTCTGCTCTTCGACGAAGAATGATAGGACCGTACGTCTCCGGCAGCGTGCTTGTGCGGACGAACTACATAACCTCGACAAATATGCAGCATACGCCTTGCACTCGCCTCCAGCATATGGTAATGGTAATAAAGCTGCCTATATGGGGCCAAGGATTGGGCCAAGAAACGGCGCTGTTGAGAAAGGTGCCATAGCAAAGCCACGTTCAGAATGTGGAAACATGTCTGCAATCACACTGGCAGCATTAGTTAGAGGTGAAGCTCCAAAGGTGCCAGCTAGGAATCTCACGACAAGAAGTGATGTCATATTAGTACCGCTGGCCGTTGTGCCAATGTAACACAGACAAGGGTGATAATGAACAACATTTGTCTTCCGTACATTTCGGAAATGAGAGCCCAAAATACGGGCCTGACGGTAAATTTCAATACATAAAGTGCTGCCCAAAGTGAGAACACTTCATGGCTAATGTTGAATTGCTTCCTGATGGATTGAGATGAGGAATAGTATACGGACGATGTAAGGGTGAAGGCGAGAACGGAGGCGGTGACGACGGATGTAACGTGCCCATTTCTTGGGAGCGAGAGGTTCATTGGATTAATTGTGTCATCCGGCTTGAATTCAACAATCAAAGAATAAACTTCGGTGCGATCTTTGCTATGAGTATTACCCTTCTGTTGATAGAAAGATGGATTTTCTCCACTAGCCCTTCCACTAACCGGGCCAGCGCGGGGATGCTGTCTGTCTCGTGAAAGGGTAATTGCCATTCTGGAATATTAGTTGTAAGACTTTAATAGATAAGATATTTGAAGATACAGGCAAGAGCGTTGCTTACATATAATAAGTTTCACGCCTGAGTATTCAAGGATGCCAACATAATCCGAGATAGCGGTGCGGATACATGGTCACCAGCTTCGGATTCTTGATTCATTGACTCTAACGAACACAACAGATAGCCCGATTCCAATCAGCTAACGTCTCGCCTTTATCCGCTCCGTCCCCAGGTACTCAAAACTCTTATATTTTCCTTCTCTGAATGTCCCTTGGTTTTGTCGTTCTTTGTAGTAACCCGCGCTATTATACCAACAAATACAACCATCGAGTCTGTGGGGTTATATGAAACTGAAAATCTCTGTCGCCTGCGAGCGATGTCGGCTGAGAAAGATAAAATGTGACTGACAATGCCCTCGTCAGTTTCTCACCTTAATCAACGAGATGACAGCGGAAACTGACCTAGTGAAATCTGAGTAAGAATGTAAAAACCGTCAGAAGAGGAGTACAAACTGCTCTTGCAGGTCCGAAACCGTGGACTTTCCTGCAGTCGACGCGATATGTCCACATTCTTTCTCACATCGGGATACACTATTCCCAAGTTTGAAACAGTCAAATAGGCATGGCGGATATCAAACGTCTTCTTGCGGCACCGTTCAATAAGGTGTTTGTGGGTAAGGTTATTGCCGTGATAGACGAAAGACTTGGCCTTGCTTCCCATCGAAGGCCACGCTTGATACCTGTGACAGATGGCCCGTCATTTGTATTATCTCCCCGTCATGGAGTGAAAAATAGAAGTATTGGACATGTTAAGAATGTGCTACCACAGAGAAAGCAGGCAGATTACTTAATTAACCTTTATTAAGAAAACATTCATCATCATATTGAACCTTTCCTCGAACGAAAACACTTCACTTGTCTGTATCAATCGATCTTTGCGGGTGACCCACTGTGCACTAACGATCGCATTTGTGTTAGCACCCTAGATACAATTTTTGCCCTGTCTACGCATCTGCAACCACATATGCGGCCTGAGCGAGATAATGCAAGCAGTATCTATTTCCACAGGACCTGGGTTATTCTACAGCCTGGTGTTGTCATCTGGGGACCTGGCTCACCGGAGCTTGTCCAATGTTTACTCTTGACAGGTCAGTACTTGCAATACACGAATAACTCACATCAGATCTGGATAATGGTTGGTTTAGCAGTGCGAATAGCTTAGAGTCTCTGTTGTCATAACCCAAAGCTCCATCAACATCTATATCTCCAGTGGGTGGTCACCTCAAGTGACTAATTTGGCAATGCTGTACCTACATTGCTAGGTTAGTAATAAGCCTTCTTCACTGCCTAGGTATAAAAATTATTAATTAAACTTCTGTGTTATTTGGTGGGGTCCTGGGTGAGCCCCAGTGATACCCCTTGCCATAATTACTATGGCTATCTACAAGGAAGTTACATCCAAGAACATCAAATAGACGGTCCTCAATCGACTATTTCATAAAAAAAAAAAGAAAGAAAGAAAATGGCGCTCTATGGGATATGGCATTAGATTTCTCTTTTTCAGGGGTCAGGGGATAGTAGCATCGGAGACAAGACAGTATTGCCGAGTCTCTACCTCCGTGAAGAATATTTAAGCAACATCTTAAATCTCAACTCTTGTCTTATAAATGGGAAAAAGGGTTGCCTGAATATCTTTTGTATAATAGCTGTCGCAATAATTGTGACAGTGTTTCATGCAAACAAGCAGCCTCTCTGCGTCTTCGGTAGGTTAATTTTTATTATTTTAAACTCTATGAGATATCTAAATGGGTGGTAGCGTCGCTCATTTAATTGTTTTCTTTATTAGTAAAATTTAGAGTTATCATTCTATTGTTTATTTAAATAAGTTTATATCGTCTAATTAGATTTTAACTATTAATTTTATTAAAAAATTGCCTTTGTGACATTTTCGGGGTACTAGATATGATGGCACCTAGGTATAAAAATGATTATATACCTAGGCAAAGGAGGGTAAATAAGAGCATACACGTGGATGCACGTGGCTTCAGCAAGTTTTGCCCCCTTCCTAACTATATATATTTCTGCGCCTACCTACAAACACAGCTAGAATCAAGATGGAAGCATTCAGAAGGCTACCCCTCCCATTTTTCTCCCTCCCCTAATGCACATTCAACCGAGAGGCGTAGCCTTGCCAAATTCTTATACGAACACTTCTGCGCTAATTTCTGACATGATTGCTGACATGCGTTGGCCCCCAGGAATAAAATCTCCCGCTCCGATACGATCCAGTCTAGAATGGGTGGCCTGATGGTATTCATATCAGCTGGGGTTGGAAAGGGCATCGGAAATCTTACCACATGGCTTAAATAAGAGACTTAGCCCAAAGTCATGAAAGTACATATTCATCACTAGCCGTGAAAGTACATACTAACTCTAACCTTAGCCCCAAGCCATGAAGGTACATAGTCATCGCCATTTAAATTCATAGAGCCATGCTTGACGGAGAGAAGAGATCTGAGGAAGAGGCATCAAATATGGTGTCAAGTCTTCGGCAGCGGCCAGGGCTCGCCTGTGAAGAGTGTCGAAGACGAAAAGCACGCTGCGATCGCGTGCGGCCTATGTGTGGAAGCTGCGTGGAGAACGCCACTCTATGTATCGTCAACGACAAGAGACCTCAGAGGGGACCAAAAAAAGGCCAGCTTCAAGCCTTGCGGACTCGAGTTGGTAGGCTGCATTTCAATCCATCACATTTCTCTCTTTATATGCTAACCTAAATGTCTGTCCGCAGCGATGCTCGAGCGTCAACTTGTTGACCAGCTAGACTATCTCGAAGGATCAGTAACAAAAACGAGCACGACAATAAGAACACCAACATCCCCTTCTGCGGATGTCGTACCGGCTGATCGGAATGACGACGTTGCTATGCCAGGAACAGAAACCAGGAACGTGGTCCCGCACCTCGAGCATTCTGATGGACAAACGCCTGAGCCGACAGATTTACCAGATTTGCAAGATTTCCCAGACATTTCACCCAATTTCACCAGCATGGACCCTGTTTCTGGTGCCTGCATGGACTGGCAAGCTGCGGACGGGATCGTTGCATCCAGTGCAGGGATGATGACGCCGGTCACGCAATTAGAAGCCAGTCCGTTCTTCATTTCCGACAATATATGTCTCTCATCTCTGGTGCGGGCTGATCTGTAGGTTCTTTCTCTATTTGATATGTTATACAGTGGCAGTCAATTTTGGCTGTTTACTGTTTATTTTATTTATTAACTCAAAGGTTCGCCTCCTATTGACAATAATTTTCAATAGAGACCAGCTCTACTTCGACCGTGTGCACGCTATCGCCCCAATTGTGCACAAGCAGCGGTACTTTTCTTGGGCCCTGCGGGAAAGCCCTCCTCCCTCACTCGCACAGGCCTGTGTTCGTAGCGCGATGCACACTGTGGCAGCCGCAGTGTCATCTCAATTTCGATCGGTCGAGGACACTTTGTACGCCGAGACACGAGGTATGTTGGACTCACTAGACAGCAGTACAGCTACTGGGAGCAGGAAATACCATCCTCGCCGCTCTCTTTCCAGTGGCTGCTGGACGGGTGTGAACATGCAGCTTGAACAGATCCAGGCTTGGCTCCTTCTTGCCCAGTACGAATTTCTCCGGAAGGATGAGCACCAGGCAATGATTACTGCGGGAAGGGCCTTCCGGATGGTCCAACTGGCGAGGCTATTTGATGTTGACTCGCCTGTCGTATCGCTACCAGTGATAGACTATGCCGTGAGAGAAGCGGAAGATTCTGGTCGAGGAAATGACTCTTCTTCTAGCTCACAATCATCGCACCAGAGTTTCGCCTGGATTGAAGAAAAGAGGAGAGTTTTCTGGCTGGCTTATTGCATGGATCGATTTCTGAGCTGGCGCAACGAGTGGCCGCTCGTCCTAGACGAGGAAACTGTGAGGTCGAAACGTCTCTTGTCAGACAGATCTGGCTGACATCTTCTCAGATTCATACACGGCTCCCGGCACCAGAGACAAATTTTCAAAATAATCAACCTGTCAGTGTGGACTTTTTGTCTGATGTTCTAGACGGGAATGGGAAGGAGGGCGCTATAACCCCCTTTGCGGAATGTATTCTTCTGGCAACACTATATGGGCGGTGTATGTCGCACAGGCGTCTCTCCATAGCAGCGGCCCTGTCAAATCCGGGTAGCGAGCCACACGAATTCTGGGCCAGGCATGAGTCGTTGGCCGCGGCCGTGGAGAAGCGTCGGCTTTCTATAGCCCATAATTTTCGTAGTCCGAGTGGTGGTGACAGGAATGCTACGGCGGCGCTGGTGCCGATATCAAATCTTGACCTCGATCCGATGCTGACCTTCACTTATATCCTGGCGGAGAGTGCCGTTATTTATCTCAGCATGGCGACCGAAACATCTATGTGGAAGACGGTCGAACATCAGCTTATGGCCTTGACATATGAGCAGCGCGCGTTCCAGGCTACGGCGGAGTTAGTGAGGTTGGCTAAAGTAATACCAAGGCTTGGGAGATTCAAGGTAAAACCTAATTTAAACTACATCCCCTTCCCCCACAATTCTCCCCAATCTCTAAGGACCACCCTAGGTACACCCGTTCGTGCCTATTGCATTGTCACAAGCTGCGGAGTTTCTCACGACCCACAACAAATCACCATATCTGGTAAACACTGGCGGTGAACAATCAGAGGATGGCCTGGGTGCTCTGCTCAATGCGGTCCATAACTTGAAGGATGTCAACAATTTGGCTCGGGAGTTGCTCAGCAAGCTCGAGGAAGAGAGCTCCCACACTATTCATCCCGAATCTCATTTCATGCATTAGAATCAATTTATGTACATTCCAGTGATCAAAGCATCTTATGAATCTAGAACTTTGCCATCCCGCACCGTATCTTACATTCACCTATAAGGGTTAGAGCTTGGGGGTGTACCGACTGAGAGCTCGAATCTTAGGCCCGTAGAAGTAAAACACGAATGGAATCGGGATCATAGCGATGCTAAGGAATCCCAGCAGCGATGTAGCCCAAGCCACGCCTAGTCTGTTGTACATATAATTGGCGAACAGCGGAAAAGCACCGCCAACAGTACTACGGATCAGGGTATTGGCTGAGAGAGCTGAATTGGCGAACATGAGATAAACATCGATGAGATAGTTAAGCCCTTGTAGCCAGATAACAAGGATGCCCGCGCCAATGGGGACACCCGCAACAACTTGCGCCGGCCAGGGGACTGAGGGATTGGAAGTCCAGCCGAACCAAAATAATCCAGCGGGGAAAACGATCGCCATGGGCATCATGGGTGGAAGACGGTCCTCGGGCTGAACCGTGCCATTCTGTAATTTCCGCGAGTAGTTTACCTTTGTCGTGAAGGTGATAAAGGCACAACCGATGGCAATTCCCACCATGATGCCTAGAAAAGGTAGAGCGGCTACCCCGGCGGATGTCCAGTCTCGGTGCCCGCGGAATGAGATGGGATAAGCTGTGAAGAATAGATAGAGAATTCCATAGATAAGTGAGATATAGATGGTAAAGCAGACGAGTATTGGCTCAAGCGCCAGCATCTGGAACGGCCGAAAAAGATATTTGGTGAGGATATCTCGCATGGTGGGCGCACTTTTGTCGAGGAGAGAGTGATAGGCCCAGTTATTGGTTTCCTTGCGCAACCGTGCTGCACGCCGCTGCAGAAGGACCGGGTGGTATGTCTCTGGCGTGATAAAGAAGGAAATCAAGCCAAAGAAGGAAGAAGCAATAAGAGTGATCCAGGCAGTCCAGCGCCAGCCAAGATGGGAGTCAACAATAAATCCGCCTCTATACATCAACATGAAGGTAGTGATATTAGCTTTGAGCAGTCAGACAGGATCCAATGATATCAACGCACATTATGGGACCGAAAATTGGCCCAACGAAGGTGGCGGCCGCATAGATGCACACTGCTATAGCTCGGTCCACTGGGCCCCAGAAGTCGACGAAGGCGCCGCCGACTACAGCCAGCGCGGACGTACCGAAGAAGCCAACGAAGAATCGGCAGACTAAGATGGTTTCAAGATTCTGCGCTACAGCCACCGGGATCTGGAACACCGCAAAAATAGCATATCCGAGATAGAGTGGGTTGAGCCGGCCGTAGAGCTCTGACATAGGGCCCCAGATCAACGGACCGAGGGCAAACCCCTAAATGCGCCACAGACACTAGTCAGTCCAGCCGATACTGTGCATGATCTTTTTTTTATGGCTGTCTTCTTGAGCTGCAATGGATGAGTACCTACCAGCAGAGTCAAGCTGGTCCCTAGCGTCGTCACCTCGGTTGAGACGTTATATTCCTTGGCGGTGATTTCGACCGCGGCACTGAAAATGCTACTGGAGAATGTCACCCACATGGTCATCGAGCTGAATAAAATGGTTATAAGCCACTTCTTTGCCGTGGGGAAGTTCTGTGGGTTCTCCGGGTCGTCGAGGCCGTTCCATTCGACCAAGTAAGGATCCTTCGACAGGGCACCGTGTGGCGCTAATGGCGCCACTTTCTCTTCATCTTCGCCCGATCGGGGTTGAACGATAGTGCCTTTTTGACTGGGACCCATGATGTTGGCGACAGCGTGGACCTGTGGTTAATTAAATATCGGTACACGAGCCATGAAAGTCTTCGAGGTGCATAAGAAGTTATGTTTCTACTGAACCTCAAGAGTTTCCGTTGACCATATAAAGGCTACTACAGATCTACATACGTAAAATAGTGAGTTGACGCCAAAGAGAAACAATAACTCCCTCCACCCCCTCACTCGGCCCCCAAAAAAAGAAAAAAGAAAAAATAAAAAAAAAAGAAAAAAGAGGAAGAAAGAAAGGAAACAAAGAAAACGTTTCCAAGTCCTCGGAGTTTTAGTTTAGTGTCCCTGAGAGAATTTCATGTTTTCCGGAGCGCTTTAAGCACGTATGCTGTCTGTCAGACAGACCAAGATAAGGATGCACGAATCAATGCTGCAGACCCATCACCAGGGGATGGAAACACATCAAAATCCCGGAGGAAGAGAAAAGATACCGTGCATCTGCGTATTACATATCAAGGGGATACTATCAAAGTCAGCTGATTTCAGCTAATATAATCCCATTGCATTGGTATTTCCAGGACATGAACCATTCAACATTGAGCATAGGACAGTCCAAGCCCCCAACTGGATAAGCATCGCGCTAGGATGGAGATGGAGCGCCACGCGACGTTAGTGAGAAGCACAGGCTTCGGATTTTTAGTTTTCGGACAGTCCTTGCGCCGTACTCCGTAGATCGTACTCTAAATCGATTTATTTTTCCGACCCGCTATAGCCGGACGCTAAGCATCGGCGTTATTGTTTATTTCTCAAACCACGTGCTAGGGCGTAGATATCACTTCATAATGGCTATGCTATTTTTCGATCAACTAGAGCGCTAGCGTGTAGATATCACCTCACCTCACCTCATCCGAGTGTACCCGTACCCTACAGGTAACACAAGGTACTGGATCCTATAGATTAACGATGAACGCTAAGATGCATGTGAGATGTGTGGCAAAGCCAAAAAAGCGGGGCAAAGGTCTGGCCTCACCACCGACGGAGTATATTATTTATAGCACCAGGCGGACAATTTTTCTCTATAAAATACCTCCGGTTTCAAATCCAGGGCCATTTTAGAGGATGACAACCCCAAGTATGTCCGGTATAATAATGGGCGAGTATTAGTCAATTTACCTCAGAGCAAAATATCGCCGTAAAGAATAGAAGGGCCAAGCTGGTCTTTTGTAGGAGCGATGGGTGTTAATTGATTATACTACTCCTTCCTGAACCATTTCCGTACACATATACCTTTCATCTTCTAGACCAATGAACTTGTAAAGCATTAGGAGAAACTGGCTCTATATTCTGTTTCAACACCTCTTACAGACCATAGCCCTTGTTTCAAGGTATCTCAACAAAGACATAGGAAAGATAGAGCCGCCAATTCACCAAAACAATGAACAAAATAACTCAGCCCAACGAGGAGACAACCGTCCTATTATTTGGGTCACAAGTAGACAATCCGAGTAAGGATTCACTGGGCGAGATCAGAAGCACACTACAAGACCGCCTGTCCCGGCAATGGATCCTCGACATCGTGGCCGAGCTCCCAGACTATTGGGATACATTGGCCAAGGAGGTTCCTGGAATCACCGGGGCGATCGGCGCCCGGGGAAAACATCTCCTTTCGAATCTTGATGCCTGGCTCCAGCATGGCCCAGATAGCAAGCAGGAAGATGACCTGATGCAAGAGCTGGAGTTCCTGCCGAGTGTGGTGCTCTCGCCGCTAGTCGTACTCACACAGATCACACAATACCGGCAATATCTCGAACTACAACGGCGAGCCAGCAACGGCGCAGCGGGAACAGATATGCACGCGCAGCTGGTGAGCCAGAAGAAGACCTCAACGCTGGGATTCTGCATGGGACTGCTAGGCGCATTCGCTATCGCCAGTGCCAGGAACGAAGAAGAGGTCGTCAAGTACGGCGCGGTAGCAGTGCGCCTGGCTATGGTCGGCGGCGCCTTGATCGATGCCCAGGACGAATGGAGCAAGAAGCAAGGACTGGGTCCTTCCAAGTCCTATGCCACGGCCTGGCGCAATGCGTCGCAGCGAGAGGAGATGGATCGCGTAATCAGCAGTCTCTGGCCGGAGGCATATGTGTCAGTGCTTTATGATGAGGCACGCGCGACGGTGACAACCTCGGAGCGAGCAGCGCCGCGACTTTTGCGCCAAATGCGAGCAGCTGGCCTCACCACCGCTGAGGTTGGTTTCCGCGGGGACATCCACAGTCCCAAACCCGATACAAAGGCAAAGGCGGAGGCGCTGCTCAGCTTCTGCAGCGCGACGCCCGGCCTGCAGCTTCCTGATGCTGCTCATCTGGCTCTGCCAACGTACACCAACGTAGGAGATGGGAAGCCAGTCGATCCTGGCGCTGGGCCCATGCAGGAGATTGCGCTGCGCACCGTCTTCATGCAGCAGTGCAACTGGTATGGCACTTTTGCATCAGTCAAGGCCGCTCGTCTTGACCCCGACAGCGAAGGCCTTATTGTAACCTTTGGTCCTGACCAATGTGCGCCTCCAACCTTCGTGCGCCTCTTGGGCCCCAGGCTACTCCATTTTGCAGCTCTGCCGATCGAGGCACGAGTCCACTCTTCTGCCGATGAGACTAAAAGGGAAATCGTGGAAGCCAGCTCGGAGCCGCAAGAGCAGTCCGACTATGATGTCGATATCAACGAGTCCGCCATTGCGGTGGTGGGTATGTCTATCAAAGTCGCCGGCGCAGACGACCTCGATGAATTCTCTCGGATGCTACAGACCGGCGAGTCACAGCACGAGCTCATCACCCCTGACCGTATCGCGTTCGATACGTTGTTCCGTGAGGGCGACAAAGATGGCTCGCGCCAATGGTACGCGAATTTCGTACGGGACCCTGATGCCTTCGACCACAAGTTCTTCAAGCGCAGCCCACGAGAGTCCGCTTCGACAGATCCGCAGCAGCGCATGCTGCTTCAGACGGCGTATCAGGCCGTTGAACAGTCAGGATACTTCACGGAGGCGGCTCGAAGCATCCAAAAAAAAGGAAAATTGCGGGAGAAGCAGCATGTCGGGGTTTTCATCGGCTCGCCTGCGGTCGACTATGAGCACAATGTGGCATGCCACAACCCCAACGCCTTCACAGCCACAGGGAACCTGCAGAGCTTCCTTGCCGGCAGGGTTGCGCACTGGTTTGGCTGGACAGGACCCGCGATCACCTTAGATACTGCATGTTCGTCCTCTGCGGTGGGCATCCACATGGCCTGTCGCAACCTGCTCACCGGCGAATGTAATGCTGCTTTGGCCGGTGGTGTCGCACTCTGTACAAATCCACTCTGGTTTCAAAATCTAGCCGCTGCCAGCTTCCTGAGTCCCACTGGCCAATGTAAGCCGTTTGACTCGCAGGCCGACGGTTTCTGCCGGGCCGAAGGCGTTGCCTGCGTGTTTCTCAAGCGGATGTCGGACGCAATTGCTGATGGTAATCCTATTCTGGGCTGCATCGCCAGTTCTGCGGTGTACCAGAACCAGAACTGCACACCTATGTTCGTGCCAAATTCGCCGTCCCTTTCTGAGCTCTTCAAGGACGTTATTCAGCAGTCGAAGGTTGCTCCCGGCGATATTTCACTGGTGGAAGCCCACGGCACCGGAACTCCTATTGGTGACCCAGCGGAATATGAAAGTATTAAGATTGCAGTGGGCGGATCTGGGGTTCGCTCGAAGCCCTTGCCAATTGGATCGGTCAAGGGCCATGTTGGGCATGCTGAGGGCGCATCTGGCGCCGTGTCGCTTATTAAGGTCTTGATGATGATGCACGAGAACTATATCCCGCCACAAGCCAGCTTCTCTCGAATAAACCCAGCCATCAAAGCATCGCCGTCTGATATGCTGGAAGTCGTCACCTCCCTTCGGTCTTGGAATGATAGCAACAGCAAGAAGGCACTCATCAACAATTATGGCGCCTGTGGCTCAAATGCAGCCATGGTGGTTACTCAGTCCAGGTGCCACAACATAGGATTGGCGAACACACCGATCCGTGGAATGAATGCTACAGATGCACAGCACAAGCCGCGTTTCCCCTTTCGGATCTCTGGCCTCGATGCGCGTAGTATTCAGAGGTACGCTGCGAAGCTAGCCTCTTACTCAAAAGCCCGGTTTGAGTCTCAAGCTGCCGTCACGCTGGCCGACATCTCATTTAATGTCGATCGGCTTTGCAACCCTTCGCTTGGCCAGAGTCTTGTGTTCAGCTGCAGCTCTGTCACGGAGTTGCATAACACGCTCTCTCAAGTTGCTGCTGATGCTTCTATCACATCATCAACATTTATTCAGCCCAGTAAACCGGAACGGCCTGTGGTCCTCTGCTTTGGCGGTCAGGTCTCAACCTTTATTGGCTTAGACCGGAACCTCTATGAAACAGTGGCTATCCTAAGGCACCACCTGGACGAGTGTGATGCCGTCATGCAGTCAGCACCCATGGGCCTGGGTAGCATTTACCCGGGTATCTTCTCAAACGCACCGGAAGAAGATCCGGTCCGTGTACAAACAATGCTCTTCGCGATGCAGTACGCTTCTGCCAAGTCCTGGATAGACTGTGGGCTGTCCGGAAAGATCGCCGCCGTTGTGGGTCACAGTTTCGGAGAGCTTACAGCGCTATGCATTTCAGGAGTGTTAAGTCTCGAGGACGCTATCCGACTGGTGGCGGGACGCGCGCGGCTGATAAGTGAGGCGTGGGGTGCAGACAAGGGGGCCATGATAGCCGTTGAGGCAGACGCATCGCTTGTGCAGGAACTGGTGGTCAAGGCTCGCCGCCGTCTTCATGAGCAGAACCCCGATGTGGGAGCAGCTGACATTGCTTGCTATAATGGGGTGCGAAGCTTCACGCTGGCGGGTCCCACGAAGGCCATCGAAGCGGTTGCTGAAACCATTGTACAGGAATCCGAGTTCTCGGCAGTCAAGAGCAAAAGGTTAAATGTCACAAACGCCTTTCACTCGTCCCTTGTTGACCCGCTCGTGGACCGCCTGGAAGAGATTGGCAAAGACCTGACGTTCAAGCAGCCCTCCATTCCACTTGAGCTGGCAAACGAGACTAGATCCGCCAGTGGCCATTTAACACCCAGATATGTGGCTGACCACATGCGAAAGCCTGTCTTCTTCTGTCACGCCGTCCAACGCCTCGCTGAGGAGAACCCATCCGCCATTTTCCTGGAAGCTGGTTCAGGATCAGGCGTTACTGTTATGGCAAGCCGTGCACTATCGACAGGAGAAACAGCCTCCAATAGCAGCTCTCACAGCTTCCAAGCTATCAAGGTTACCAACTGCAACGGGCTCGATGGCTTGACAGAAACCACAGTCTCCCTCTGGAAAATGGGGCTGCGAGTTGCATTCTGGGCACACCACGCTCATCAGACAAATGAGTATGCTACTCTCCTGCTGCCGCCGTATCAATTTGAGAAGTCCCGCCATTGGTTGGATCTGAAGTCACCACTTGACGCTGTTGCGGAGGCTGCAGCGCGTTTGAGTCCTAGCGACAAGAAGAAACAAGGACAATCAGAAGGACAAGACGATAAGAACCTTGGCCTTTGGACATTTATCGGATACCGGGATGAACAGGACCAAAAGACCAAGGGTAGTAAGCGCATATCCAGACGTCCTCGCTTTCGCATCAACACGGGCTCGGACGAGTACAAGAAATTTGTCTCCGGCCACATAATTGCCCAGACAGCGCCCATCTGCCCGGGAACGCTGCAGGTTGACATGGCTATTGAGGCCTTGTTCAGCCTGCATCCGGAGTGGAAGGAGGACGGTTTGCAGCCCATAGTCCACGACATGGTTAACCACTCGCCGCTCTGCGTGGATCCATCACGCATCGTCTGGCTCGATTTCGCTTCCGCTGAGGGGGACCGGACGCAATGGAATTGGAGTATTTCGAGCACATCCCGCGACTCTGACTCCAACGAGCAGAGCTATGTACAAGGGCGGCTCCGCGTGCGCTCTAGTATAGACGCATCCTACGCGGACGAGTTCGCGCGTTTTGAGCGCTTCTTCACCCATAGGCAAGCCGCGGCGCTTCTGGCTGCTGCTGGTGGTGACGAAGACGTTGAGGTGTTGCAAGGCCGCAATCTCTACCGGACGTTCGGTGAATTCGTCGACTATGCCGACATGTATCGTGGAGTGCGTACAGTAGTCGGCCGGGCTGATGAGTGCGCGGGCCGCGTGGTGGGCCGCTATTCTGGCAAAACGATACTTGACACGCTGCTTGACGATAGCTTCAGTCAGGTTGCTGGGTTAGGAGTCAATTGCATGACTGACTTGCCTCCTGGAGACATGTATATAGCCACGGGGATTAACCTGTCGATGCGGTCGCCTCGTGGCATCATTGGCACACATCTATCCCAGAATGTCTGGCATGTCTATGTGCGTAACACACGCCAGTCCGATACAACATACTTGAGTGATGTCTTTGTCTTCGATGCCGCCACCCAGGAGCTGGCCGAGGTCATGCTGGGAATCCAGTACTCGCGCGTATCGAAGACCTCAATGAGCAAGATGCTAACGAAGCTCACGAAAGACAAGTCAGTCTTGCGAAGCGGCGCAGCTCCGAACCAAAATTACACTGCGGAAAATGTTGCAGCAGCTGTCGCTCCTGCGTTGTCGTCTCAGCAGCGGGATGTGGGCACGGGCGTAAACCCTAGTTTGAAGGAGGAGAAAAGGAAGAAAAAGGCAAGGAAGACGAAGAATCCTTCTGGACGATCAGACATAACTGGAGAGATCATGAAACTTGTGGCAACAGTCGCCGGTACGGATGCGAGCGAGATTACACTTGATACGGAAGTTGCCGACATTGGGATCGACTCCCTTATGGGGATGGAGCTTGCCCGTGAAGTCCAGGTTGTCTTTAAGTGTTCTGTAGACCAGGATGCATTGTTGCAGGCCACCAGTGTCCGCCAACTTGTCGACCTCATCTCTGGTATCTTGTTTGTGGCCGATGGCGGTGATGCTACCGCCGCTGCTGAATCCTACAAAGCCGAAGATGGCAGCGATGAGTCTTCATCCGATAATGACGAGTGGTCAACCAGCAGCCCAAGCAGCGCCCCGGCTGCTTCTCCGTCCAGGTCAGGTACCGGCACCACCACGCCGGATTCCAAAGCAGCTTCGACTGGCAGGGATCTGAAACTATCCCCAACCGATATCCTCGAGTGCTTCGGGCAAGTTAAGATTAATACCGATCAGCGACTCCGTGACCTCCATGTGGACAATGTCGACCGCCTCATTATTTCGAATACGAGCCGGCTTTGCGTTGCTTTGATTGTCGAGGCCTTTGAGCAGCTGGTTGCTCCCTACGTACCGCTGCCAAGGGCGACACCCTCGAGCGTGTACCCTTTCTGCCCGAGTATGATCATCTCGTAGAGTGGCTTTATAGCTTCCTAGAGAACGATGCGCGGCTGCTAGACATCGATGCTCCCAATGGGAAAGTGACGCGGACGGCTGTTGCGGTGCCTTCCAAGGCAAGCGAGGCCATTGTGGAGGACTTGCTGAACCAATTTCCCGACTGGGCCGTGACAACTAAGCTTATCTATCACGCCGGAAAGCCATTGGCAAATATTTTATCGGGTGAGACAGACGGCATCCGCATCCTTTTCGGCTCGGCAGAGGGTCGCGAGTTGATGGCAGGGCATTACCGTTACAATCCCTTCGCCGCCCTTCTCGGAGACCAGATGGGTGATTTCCTCACACGTTTAGCGAACAGGATCCAGACAGGAACGGCGGGAGGAATGCTTAGGATCCTGGAGATGGGCGCTGGCACAGGAGGCACCACGCTAATTCTGGCGCCCCTTCTAGCGTCATTGGATATCACTGTGGAGTATACGTTCACCGATCTCTCGTCGTCCATGGTTGCGGCGGCGAGGCGCACTCTCGGCAAGCAATACCCATTCATGCGTTTTGCTGTGCATGATATTGAGAAGAAGCCGGCAGATGAGCTATGCGGCCAACACATCATTATCGCCAGCAACGCCGTTCATGCAACGCACAACTTGATTGAGTCTGCCAGGAACGTTCGCAAGGCCCTGCGGCCGGACGGCCTACTCATGATGCTGGAACAGACTGAAGATACTCCGCTATCTAATTTGATCTTTGGTCTTTTCGAGGGCTGGTGGCTGTTCGATGACGGCCGCACCCACGCCGTCGTGCCAACCGAGAACTGGGAGCGCGATCTACATACTGCTGGCTTCAGCCATGTCGACTGGACCGATGGCCATCTACCTGAAAATAAAATCCAGCGCGTTATTATCGCATTGGCCAGTGGACCTGCTGTGGAACGTCTGCCCATATCCGCATCACTACCTGATCTCCCTTCGCGCTCAACAGACGATGTGGCAGTGCGGGAATCTAATGCAGAGAAATACGTCGCTGAACATACGGCCGACTGGGCTACGCCGGCGTTGCTAGAAGTGAGTACCAGCAAGCATGGTAAGGAGAGAGAGAATCTGCACAATGCTGTCGTAGTAGTCACCGGCGCCACTGGGAGCCTGGGCTCACATCTGGTGGCCGCATTCGCAGAGCACCCCGACGTACAGACGGTTATTTGTGTCAATAGACGCAGCAGCACGCCCGTTGAGACGCGGCAGGCTGAGGCGTTCTCAAAGCGTGGTATCTTGCTTTCATCCGGCGCCAGCTCCAAGCTCCGCATACTGGAGACCGATATATCTCGACCTCACCTCGGTCTCTCTGCGTCCGAGTATGACTGGCTAGTTCAGCATGGTACTCATATCGTGCACAACGCCTGGCCTATGAGCGGTACCCGTCCGCTCCCTGCATTTATTCCACAATTCCAAACGATGCGCAGTTTATTGGATCTGGCGCGTAATATGGCCTGCCGAACCTCAGGATCTGGCGATCAAATTGGTTTCCAGCTAGTGACATCTATCGGTGTGGTCGGCCACGCAGGCCTGGGACGCGTGCCTGAGGAGCGAGTTTCTATATCCGCGGTCCTTCCCACAGGCTACTGCGAGGGCAAATGGGTATGCGAGCGCATGCTGGATGAGACACTTCACAGATACCCTGGTCTCTTTCGGCCGATGGTGGTTCGCCCAGGACAAATCTCCGGCTCAACGACCAGCGGCGTATGGAACCCCGTCGAGCACTTCGCCTTCATGGTGAAGTCAGCCCAATCACTACGCTCGTGGCCAGACTTGGACGGAACCCTACAGTGGGTGCCCGTCGACGCAGCGGCCGCCACCATGACAGAATTATTACAGATCGGCAATGAGGTCAAGGCTCCTGAGCCCTATCCCGTCTATCATATCGACAATCCCGTCGGTCAACCGTGGAAGGAGATGTCATCCGTCCTAGCTGGCGCACTCAGCATCCCGGTGAACAGGATTATACCTTATCGCGACTGGCTTCGACACATCACCCGCTCGCCGCTATCAGAAAAGGAGAACCCGGCCGCACGCATTATTGATTTCCTGGATAGCAACTATGAACGCATGTCCTGCGGTGGCTTGATCTTGGATACGAGCAAGTCACAGGAGCATTCGAAGACAATGGCCGCGCTCGGACCTGTCACTCCTGAGGTTGCCGTGGACTATGTGAGCGCTTGGAAGAAGATGGGATTTCTTTCCTCTTGATTCACAAATATCTACCAAGGTTTCTATAATTTTAATATACCTGATGCTAATATAAAGTGTCTATTAACGACGGGTTTTATCATTTACATTGAATAATCTTGTGAGATTTTATTTTTCACGTATTTCTCGGGTTTTCTTTTCTACTATCGAAGTTATTTAATGTTTTTTTTAAAGATATAGATTGTATATTTATATATATTTACCAATATTTACATAATTTCGTTAAACTAGATACCAGTAGAAAAAGTCTATTTACGACCAATTTTATTATTCTGATATTTAACATTAGTAGTACTGCCAGGTCTACCTACTAGCCCTGAGGTAAGAGATAGCAGCATGCGAATAATTACCTGGGTAGTTAGTTAATAACCCTTGAAGTTAGTTAGCTTCTGTCTGGCTTCTAGGCTTATTTCCCGAGACATAGGCTCCTTCCTACGAGGCCAATATGTTGAAGAAGGCTCCGGAAGGAAGTCTTGGGGCCGAAGGGCTGAAGAATGCCCGCGATAGGGGCAAAGATGTCGGGAGTTCTTGATACGAAAAGCCCGGACTTTCTCCAGTTCCGCCTACAAATTCACCACTTTAGTCCGTGCAACACTCCGAGATCACTCTCGCACAAGATCCGCCGAAAAGTCTCTCCTGATAGGAAGGATGATTCTTACGTGTGTTCTCGGTGTGCTTCCTGTACTTTTCCCCTCCTGGAATGTCAGAAAGAAGGCGCCTTTGCCTGTTAAACGGTTGGGGAATCATCTTTACTCGGCATCCTGTAAGCTTTTCCCATCATTCAAAATAATAGATTAGACACCTTTGTTTTGGCTGTTTGTCTTTCCTCCGGTAGCTATCCTCCCAACTGAAAGACAGTCAATTCTTTTTTTCCCAACATTCCCTTTGAGACAGCATGGGAAGCACTGGGCCAACCTGGGCGAGTGAACCCATCGCCATTATCGGCCTTGGTTGCAAGTTTGCAGGGAATGCGTCGAATCCTTCGAGACTATGGCGCTTACTAGCCGAAGGAAGGAGTGCCTGGAGCGAGATTCCATCTAATCGCTTCAATGCTCAAGGCGCCTTCCATCCGAACGATGAGAAACTGAGCACAGCAAGTTCTCCCTAGAACACGGGCATTATTAGTACTAACCTCGGGAATCCAGATGCATGTCCGGGGAGCGCATTTTTTAGACGAAGATATCGGGCTGTTTGATGCGGCCTTTTTCAATTATTCGGCTGAAACTGCCTCGGTAAGGCCGTCTAATTATCTGGTAAATTAGGAAGAAGAATTTCCTGATGAGGTTGATGTGCAGACACTGGATCCTCAGTTCCGGCTTCAGCTTGAATCTGTCTACGAGGCACTGGAGAATGGTGAGGACTTCTTCCCCCAGACTTGCTCACGTTCGTGGTATACTCAAGCTAACCTTACCGGGTAGCTGGTCTCCCTCTGACCCAAGTGGCGGGCTCCAACACATCAGTGTTTGCTGGCACATTTGTTCACGACTATAGAGATGCATTGGTCCGTGATGAGGATAACCTCCCAAGATTTTTTTTGACCGGCTCGGGCACTGCCATGGCCTCGAACCGTATATCTCACTTCTTCGATTTCCGCGGTGCGAGCATGACGGTCGATACGGGATGCTCGACCACTCTTGTGGCTCTTCACCAAGCTGTTCAGAGTCTTCGGAGCGGAGAAAGCGACATGAGTATTGTGGGTGGGTCGAATATTTTGTTAAACCCGGATAATTTCAAAGCCATGGGATCTCTCGGGTAGGTTTTGCAGCTCCAAGGTTGAACTATCATGATTACTAATACCTCTTATTTTCTTTTCAGTTTTTTATCTCCTGACGGCAGGTGTTTCGCTTTTGATTCTCGCGCCAACGGCTACGGCCGCGGTGAGGGCGTGGCTACAATTGTCATCAAGCGACTGCAGGACGCGGTTGCGGCAGGGGATCCAATCCGTGCTGTCATTCGAGAGACGCTCCTAAATCAAGATGGCAAGACGGATACCATCACTTCGCCCAGTCAAGCAGCTCAGCAGAGTCTCATGCACGAATGCTACGCCAGGGCTGGCATTGATCCTCAGGGCACCCAGTATTTCGAGGCCCATGGGACAGGTACGGCAACTGGTGACCCAATCGAGGTCAGGGCCGTAGCCTCTGTATTCCAAGGCAAGAAGGGCGTAACCGGCGAGGCCCTGCGCATCGGCTCGGTCAAGACAAATATCGGTCATGCGGAGGCGACGAGTGGACTGGCCAGCATTATCAAAGTAACACTGGCGATGGAAAGGGGCATGATTCCCCCATCTATTAACTTTATAGCCCCGAATCCTAAGCTTTCCTTGGATGAATGGGGTATCAAGGTGGCTAGGGAATTGGAACCGTGGCCTGCGCCAGTTCGATGCGTCCGCCGTGCGTCAGTCAACAACTTTGGTTACGGAGGAAGCAATGCTCACGTTATTATGGAGGATGGTGAATTCTGGCTCCAGGCACTCACCAACAGGAGGACTAACGATATCACTAACGGCGTCACGAACGGTGTCAATAGACTCGCCTTGCCAAGCTATGAGGCGAAGTTGCTGCTTCTCAGCGCCAAAGATGAGCAGACTTGCCAGGCCGTAATCTCCAACCTGAAAACATTCCTCGCGGAGCAGGAAAAGAATGAGTCCAGCGAAAAAGAAGCAAAGGGCTTCTTGCAGAATCTTGCATATACACTGGGACAACGCCGCACCATTTTTCCATGGATAGCTGCGTATCCTGTGCCCATCAGCCAAGGTATCGGCGCAGTCGTCAAGGCTCTTGAATCGCGGATATTCCGGCCATCTCGAATGGCTTCACGCCAGCCTCGAGTCGGTATGGTCTTCACAGGACAGGGTGCACAATGGTACGCCATGGGTAGGGAATTGATTGCCACCTACCCTGTCTTCGGAGCATCCATCGATGAAGCAGGTGCCCATCTTAAAAATCTTGGTGCTGATTGGTCTCTGCTGGAGGAGCTGCACCGAGACGCTGAGACGACGAGAGTGAATGGAACTGCCTTCAGTATCCCCATCTGTGTTGCCGTGCAGATCTCGCTGGTTCGGCTGTTAGAAACTTGGGGTATTAGACCTGCGGCAGTAACAAGTCACTCGAGCGGAGAGATTGCTGCAGCTTACACAGTAGGAGCCATCAGCTACCGGAAGGCGATGGGAATTGCATACTACCGCAGCCAGCTGGCTGCTGATATAATCCTCCGCTCCTCTGCCAAGGGTGGAATGATTGCAGTGGGACTCAGCTGTCAAGACTCAGAGCGCTACTTGAACAACCTTGCATCCGGCGCAAAGGCTGTGGTAGCCTGCGTTAACAGCCCATCCAGCACCACAGTGGCCGGTGACCTTCCAGCAGTTCAGGAGCTTGAAGCCTTGCTTCAGAAGGACGGGATATTTAACCGCCGTCTCCGAGTCGACACTGCTTACCACTCCCATCATATGGTTCCCATCGCTGAGGATTACCGGACATTGCTACGCAACATGCCGGCCGATGACAAAATAAAGATGGCGAATCGTCTAGATTCCATTGCGTACGCGTCCCCGGTAACAGGCTACCGGATCAGCAGCTCTGAGAAGATTGCCGACCCGGACCACTGGGTTGATAGCTTATTGCAGCCCGTGCAATTTGTAAATGCATTTACCGAGATGGTTCTGGGAGACTTGGATTCCAACCCAGAGGCCGCTGGTGCCAGTGTCGACCTTGTGGTTGAGGTGGGTCCGCATACAGCACTCGGAGGTCCCATTCAAGAAGTCCTCGGGCTTCCCGATTTTGATGGCATTAAGCTGCCATACTATGGCTGTCTGGTGCGCCACAGCAATGCCGTTGAGACTCTACAAGCTCTCGCAGCCAACTTAATGCGCGAAGGCTACCCTGTAGATATGGAAGCTATTAACTTTCCTCACGGAAGGGGCTCAGAGGTTCGTGTGCTAACAGACCTTCCTCCTTACCCTTGGAACCATCAGACAAAGCATTGGATCGAGCCGCGATTCAATAAGGCCCTTAGGGAGCGCTCACAGCCTCCCCATCCTCTACTTGGATTGCTAGTGCCTGGGACAAACTCAGAAATCCCATCATGGCGCCACATTCTGCGCGCGACAGAATCACCGTGGGTTAGGGACCATGTCATTCAATCCAACATGCTGTATCCGGGCTGTGGGTTTATCTGTCTGGCTATAGAAGCGATTAGACAGCAGATAGCTCTAACCGCAGAGGACAAGGGAGAGGCGGCCGCCGGAAGAGAAATTGCGGGTTATCAGATTAGAGACATGAATGTCCTGCAGGCCCTTGTGATCCCAGACACGGCAGAAGGCCTAGAGATACAGACAGTTCTCCGCCCCGTCAGCGACAAGGCTATTGGTGTGCGGGGTTGGAAACA
The DNA here is from genome assembly GCA_029606265.1 of Paecilomyces dactylethromorphus. Classification (NCBI taxonomy): domain Eukaryota; kingdom Fungi; phylum Ascomycota; class Eurotiomycetes; order Eurotiales; family Thermoascaceae; genus Paecilomyces; species Paecilomyces dactylethromorphus. The sequence goes on from JAPVCE010000034.1 coordinate 3,136,126, forward strand.
ATTCGAGGTCTTCTCTGTGACGGCAGATAATCGGTGGACACAACATGCCCAGGGTCTGATCTTGGTCGAATTCGGCGATCCGGCCAAAGCTGCGGGACTTGGTCTTGAGAGACACAAGAGCAGCGTGTCTCTAGATCCCACGGCGGGCTATGCACGCCGCATCGACCCTATCGACATGTGGAATGTTCTGGGAGATCTTGGCATCCAGTACGGGCCGACGTTCAGAAACATCAAAAGTATTGTCCAGTCAGGGAAGGAAATGCGGTCGATAAGCACCATTGTTGTCCCGGACATTTCAGTACCAAAGGACCTCCCGTATGGCCATGTAGTGCATCCCACGACGCTTGACGCAGCTGCTCAAGCCACATTCACGGCTCTTCCAGGCTGTGAGTCCCACCAGGAAAGCCCGCGAGTGTTCCAGTCCATCGAGAGGCTCTGGGTGTCGAGTAAGGTCAGCAACCAACCGGGTCACAGCTTCCGGTGCAACACCCTCCTGCACCGTGCCGATGCACAGGGTATTGAGGCCGATATCTACATGATTAACCCAGAGGGGAATGAAGGCTCCAGCCCCATGCTTGAAATCAAGGGTCTCGTCTTCTCCTCTCTTGGACGAGCCGCAACCAGCGGTCAAGACAAACCATGGGAAAGAGAGCTTTGCACCAGAGTCGAATGGGCTGCTCTCGAAACCACGATTGATAAGCGGTTCAGCCACCATCTTTACCAAGACGAAACACGCACTATCATAGACCTCCGGCGCGTGTGCCTCTACTACATCCAAGATGCTCTTACCGCTATCTCTGCGGGCGAAGCAAGTCAACTTGGCGGCAGGCATGCCCAATTCTATGCATGGATGCAAGAGCAAGAGATCAAGGCCAAGTCAGGAAGGTTGGGCATCGGCAGTGCTGAGTGGATGCTGGACAGCAAAGCAGAACGAGAGCTCCGCATCCATCTGGCGGCCCACGCCAGTGTGCAAGGCGCAATGGTCTGTCGCTTGGGCCCGTACCTGGCAGCAATCCTCCGAGGTGAGAAGGCGGCTTTGGAGCTGATGATGCAAGATGGCTTGCTGGAGAAGTACCAGCATCAACATCAGCCTCGGGCAGTCTCACGGGCGGCCGCCCTGCTGCATCAGATGGTGCACAGGAACCCCCGAATGCGAATACTTGAACTTGGCGTTGGCACGGGAGCCTCGACACTTCCCATGCTTCAGGCCCTGGGCACAGCCAGTTCTGGCGGCCCGCTTGCGGCATCGTATCACATCACTAACAACCTGTGGGATAATGAATTCGAGACTGCCGCACGGCAGGAGTTTGCCGCTTGGAGTGACATTTTGGCCTTCGGCAGCCTTGACATCGAACGGGATCCGTCCGCCCAGGGATTTGAGCTCCATAATTATGATATCGTGATCGCAACCCAGTTTTTGCACTCGACAAGTTCTGTTACCCGCTCCTTGGCTAATGTCAACAGCTTGATCAAGCCAGGAGGAAGGCTGTTGCTGGTAGAGACGACACGGGACGATCTCGACAAGCAGTTTGTATTTGGTCTGCTTCCTCAGTGGTGGCAGAATGCGATCGGCGAACTCGAATCCGAAAACAAGCTCTTGGGCCCGTACCAACGTTCTCTCAGTGTTTCCTCCTGGGAGCAACTCCTCAAAGGCTCGGGATTTACTGGAGTTGATGTCCATATTCGGGATTGTGAGAGTGACGGCATGTATACGACGAGCACTATGTTATCAACTCTGCCGTTAACCAGTCTGGCGCAGCCATCTGGTTCCAGTGACATTGTGCTCGTAACCAGCAGGAAAGCCGGTCCTCTCCTCAACTCCGTCTGGCTGGCATCTCTGCAGGAGGCCATGTCCGAGGCAGGCTCTGTCCCTATATCTGGCCCCTTACCCGCCGTGCAAATCATCGAGTCGACCCCAGCGGCATCCTATGTGGGCAAGTTTTGTGTTTTCCTCGGAGAGATGGACAAACCTCTACTCCGGGACCTCGACAGTGAGACACTGGGAGGGATCAAAGCCATGGCAACTAGCTGCAAAAGTTTGCTCTGGGTCACGCGTGGAGGAGCGGTCGAGTGCGAACATCCGGATTTCGCGCTCGCTCATGGCTTCCTTCGGTCCCTGCGGAACGAGTATCCTAGCCGGCGATACCTGACATTGGATCTTGATCCCCATACGCCGCTATGGTCCGAGGAGAGCGTGCCTGCAATTGTAAAAGTCGTAACGGCAGGATTTGACAGTCCTAACGGCGCCGCCGATCCAAGTGGCGCAGTCGAGGCGCCGCCTGGAGAGTTCGAGTATGCTTTGCGAGATGGCATCCTCATGATCCCCAGAATATTCAAGGACCAAGTCCGGAGCAAGAGGGTGTCGCCAGACGACGCTGCCATATCGGGTGCTGTGACCAACGCACCGCTGCAGCAACTGGACCGCCCGCTGTGCATGAATGTTGGGATGCCAGGGCTGCTGGATACAGTGGCCTTTGATGATGATATCTCGATTTCTGCTCAGGCCGGGTCTGATCTCTCGCCCGCCCTGATCGAGGTCGAGCCTCGGGCGTACGGCGTCAATTTCCGCGACGTGATGGTCGCCATGGGCCAACTCCACGAACGAGTGATGGGACTCGAGTGCTCGGGCATCATCACGCGTGTTGGCAGGGAAGCTGCCGCTCAAGGATATGCTGTGGGTGACAAAGTCTTCTGTCTGCTGCGCGGGCCTTTTGGGAGCCGCGTGCATGTCTCATGGATGAACGTCGCCCATATACCGGCTAGACTCAGTTTCGAAGAGGCTGCGTCGCTGCCTATCATTTTCTGTACCGCCTATATCGGCCTCATCGACATGGCTCGCCTGCAGCGTGGCCAGACTGTCCTGATCCACGCAGCCGCTGGCGGCGTGGGACAGGCAGCGATTATGATAGCCAAGCACCTGGGACTCGAGATCTTTGCTACCGTCGGTACGCCTGAGAAGCAGGAACTTATTATGACTCAGTACGGCATCCCGAATGACCACATCTTCAGCAGCCGAGATATCTCATTTGCTGCTGGCATCCTCGCTGCTACCAACAACCGTGGCGTCGATGCTGTCCTTAATTCGCTGGCAGGACCTCTCCTACAGGAGAGCTTCAACGTACTGGCCCCCTTCGGGCACTTTATAGAAATCGGCAAACGCGATTTAGAGATCAACAGCCAGCTGGAGATGCGCCCCTTCAGCCGGCAAGTTTCTTTCTCGGCCTTTTACCTTCTGGCCTCGATGGAACACCGCCCGCATGAGGTGCATCGCGTCCTATGCCGCCTGACCCAGCTCCTGGAGAGCCAGGTCATTGCTCCTGTGCACCCCATCACGGCCTTTCCCATGGGCGACTTTGTCAAGGCGTTCCGCTTGCTCCAGACCGGTAAGCATATGGGTAAAGTCGTGCTGTCCATCAGGCCACAGGAGATGGTCCCGGTTCGTCCGCGCACCGTGTCAGCCAAGTTCTCTCCAGAGGCCTCCTACCTTCTTGTTGGTGGGTTAGGTGGCATTGGCCGGTCGATTGCTCACTGGATGGTGGCCCGCGGTGCCCGCAATCTGATCGTCCTGTCGCGGAGCGCTGGCCGCGGCGGCAGGACGTCTGCATTCCTTGATGAGCTTCGCGAGGCGGGTTGCCAAGTCGAGCCTGTGAGTTGCAACGTCTCCAATCGGGACGACCTCTCGCGAGCATTGCGGTCGTGTGAGGAACGAGGCCTCCCGCCCATCCGCGGTGTTATCCAAGCAGCCATGGTGTTGCAGGTGAGTCCCGGCATTAATACAGCAAGCAACCCCAGTTTGATGCTAATTTTCATATTTCTCGGTAGGATACCGTGTTCGAGCAGATGACGCTCGATCAATTCCAGGTCGCCGTCCAGCCCAAGGTGCACGGCACCTGGAACCTGCACCAGGCGTTCTCACGCCGCGGCACCTTGGACTTCTTCGTCATCCTGTCTTCCGTCGTCGGAGTCTCTGGGAACGCCAGTCAGGCTAACTATGCGGCGGCGGGATCCTATCAAGACGCGCTCGCCCGATGGCGGGTCGCACACGGTCTCCCCGCCGTGTCTATCGACCTCGGCGCGGTCAAGGGCATTGGCGTCGCGGCGGAGACCGCGGGGGTGTTGAGCCGTCTCCAAAGACTCGGCCACCAGCCACTTAGCGAGGAGCAGGTGCTGGCCGTGCTGGCGAGCGCCATCCTCGCGCCGTGCGAGCCGCAGGTCGTGGTAGGCCTGCACACTGGCCCCGGGCCTCACTGGAAGCGCGACGGGGAGTCTCAGTTAGGGCGCGATGCCCGGTATGCGGCGTTGCAGCCCGCCAGCCAGAAGAAGAGCGATGCTGGCGACGCTTCGGGTTCCCTGGCGAGCCGACTGATGAAGGCATCCTCACCGCAAGAGGCGATTGAACTCGTCGGCGTGGCTATCGCGGAGAAGCTGTCGGAGATCTTCATGCTGCCAGTGACGGACATTGACTTGGCCAACCGACCGGCGCACTTTGGCATCGACTCGCTCGTCGCGGTCGAGCTGCGCAACATGCTCCTGCAGCATGTTGGTGCCGAGGTGTCGATCTTCGGCATCATGCAGAGCGCGTCGCTGGCGGCTCTCGCGGCGGATGTCGCCACCAGGAGCACTCACGTCAAATGGGAGCGATTTAAGGTGTGATCGAACTCGATACAATAGATGAGATTGGTCGTGGATCTGGTTTTCTTTCAGTGTTGGTTTCGCATGAAGGCGCAGGATTCCTCGGCGTTTATTGGTTTTTTTTTTTACCCCTTGTAAGATTGTTGGCTAGTGAGTTCACCGCCTATCCTTTTAGTGAGAGAGGACAATAAGATCCCACCGATGCTCTACTGCTCTACTGACGATGATTTTATATAGCGATATAGCATATTTTACTATTAAATATCTCCCTGATGAAAAACAGAGGTATTCCACCTACCCAGCTCATCCATAACCAACGCCATAATGTTCTTCTAGGGGTAACCTAGTAGATATTTATAACCGTCACAAGACCAAAGTTATAGAATTTACTAGAAAATATAACCTATTCTCTTGTGGCCCAAAAACTAATCTCTGCCACTAAACTTTAGACGCCTAATTATATGTGATATCTTTATTTAATTGTATCGGCTAAAGATATATATATACATATCATCTGGAAGCAAAAAGGTACGTGTACAAGGGAGATATTAAAAGTAGCACTTCAGGAAAGCCATGTCACTTCTTCCCCAGCGCTCTCTGCACAATCATGCCGTACTTGTAAAAGGTCCACTTGGCACCGGTGCTGTGTCCAAATCCAAGTCGAGTATGGGAGAATTTGTAGACATGCTCCAGCCGCGGAAAACTGAGCTGGTCATACGCAGCGACGGCGGCATCCAACGAGGGATTGCGGCAAATCTGCTCCGCCAGATCCCATCCATCTTTGAGAGCCAAGTTCGCGCCGACCAACTCATACGGGCTGAGCACATGGTTGGCATCCCCGATAAACACCACCCCCCGCAGGCGCGCATCATGCCGGAAAGCCGGTTTCTCGGTAGCCGGCCGAATAAACGCGGTGTTGGGGTCGGTCGCCTTCACGACCATCGGGAAGGGTTCCTGAAACATGGAGCCCGTCGTCAGGGCCTCTTGCTGCAGCGCGGCGAATTCCTCGGGGGTGAAATGGCCGCTCTTGGCTTTGCGTTCGGGCTGCATCCGGCTCAATGCCCAGGCGATCCTCTCGTTGTCCAAGGGGTTGTAGATGCAGCAGACGCCTTCTCCCGAGGACATTTGCAGGCCGTAGTCCTCATGGATGGGATGAGGGAGGCCGTTGGGAAGACACGCGATGCCCCCAATCTGGGTCGCACCGGTGTATTCCATCTTCATGTCGTCGGGTCGGAAGCTAGCTCGAATGCTACTGTTTGCGCCGTCGGCTGCGACGAGTAGGTCGCAATCCTGCGTGGATGTCCTTCCGTCTTCGCCGTGGGAGACGGTGACTCGAATCTGTCCATTCGATAGTCGTTCCGCCGTCGAGCAGGTTGCTCCCCATTTCCAGACCGTCTTCGTCTTCTCCGCCTTCTCCAACAGAATGCGCTTGAGATCGGCGCGTGTAATGCGCATGGTGGCGGCCGGGAGATCACCGTATGGCTTGGGGTTGATCGACGAGAGCTGCTTCCAGTGGTCACTCCAGACGCGAATCAGGCCGCTGTTGAGCGTCGAGTGCTCGCGCATTTGCTCCAGCAATCCCAACTGCTTGATGGCGACGAGCCCTTCATCCTGGCTGCCCCCGTTGATGCATAGCACATAGGGGTCTTTCTCGATGGATGCCGCGCGACCATCCCTCTCGAATACTACGACTTCCGGTCTCTCCAGGGACGGATTCCACAGCTCGTCGAGGGTGGTGACAAAGGCCAGCGCGGCGAAACTACCGCCTGTCACGATAATTCGCTTCCCCGCGAGGAACTGGCCTGGGTGGGATGCCATCGTCGAAGGAGACGGGGTTACCTTTACCTTTCTTCATGAATCTGCGAAATGGCAGGAATATGAAGCTGCCATCGGTGGCCAGCTCTCTCTGTCCCTGCCTATAGTTAGGTACATCCATCCCTGGCTGGTATGTTGGGGATGCCTTTTTACTCTTCGGAGTAACTATTGTGGCCAATCGGAGTAACTATTATGATAACCTCTCTGCTTAGCGCGGCCCATCTCCCCAGTAGGTCCAAGTTTAATCTAAACCCCAGTCGATTTCATAACATTCGATATCGGATCCGAGCCCCTCCCAGTCAGCACTAGCCAGGCTCGAGGTCTACAATAGTTCACGATCTCAATTACAGAAAACACTCAACTTCTTCTCGACTGCTTAGTAATTCGTGATCGGTGCAGACAAAGGAAACTGTCGAGGTGCATATTGTACATCCCCACTGTGCCCCGGCCCTCCTTTACTCCTACACTAAAAGAAAATCCACTATTCTCCGAGATTCAACTATCATGGCACCCAACGCGGAAGCAGACGCAACTGGACCAGTTCCCACACGTGTACGCCAGCGTCCAGGAGCCGCGTGTGACGAGTGCCGACGTCGTAAGCTGCGGTGCGATGGCCAGCAACCCCAATGCGGGGTCTGTCAAGAGACGGGCGTTGTATGTGAGGTCACGCAGCGTGGTGTCCGAGGCCCAAAGAAAGGCCACCTGAAGGCCCTGAAGAATCGAGTCGTGCACCTGGAGGCTATGTTGGAGACCTTCCTGCCGCGTCAGGACCTCCAGGCCACCCTCCAAACCCACGATGAGTTGACCCCGTCGCTATCGACTCTCGACGTGGCAGATTCCGCTGCGGCTGATACGACGGAGTCCTGGCGGCCAAGGGTCACAGCATCCTCCGCGTTGGAGAGCCGTCTTCCTCTCACAGAGATCTTGCAGGCTGAACTGTAATTCTAAGACTCATCCCCCGCTGCAAACTAAAGTGGTATCACGTTGGCTAATAGTACGCTTTCGCCAGAGACCAGCTCTACTTGGACCGCGTGCATCAGTCAATCCCGATCATTCACCAGCGGCGGTATCTGTCATGGTCCAAATCTACCACGAAGTCGGCGTCGCAGAGATGCTTGCAGTATGCCATGTGGACGCTGGCCTCGCTGCTATCAGTTCAATTCCGCGACATGATAGAGCCACTCTACCAGGAGACGAAACAGAGGCTGGAGTCGCTAAGTATCGATAGCAGCAGTGTCAGCACCGAGCTTGCCCAGGCTTGGGTCCTGGTTGTGACCTTTGAGTCGATGCGAACCTATCACCGACAGGCATGGATGAGCGCCGGTCGCGCGTTCCGCTTGGTGCAGGCTATGCGGTACCATGAAATTGACAGTCCCGTCGACAAACGCGGCCCATCCTCCCCTCAGAGCGGGGACTTTATCGAGGTTGAGGAGAGGCGCCGAGTGTTCTGGATGGCCTACTTTCTGGATCATCTCATTAGCATGCGCGATGACTGGCCCATCACGCTAAATGAACACGTGGTAAGGGAGATGCAGTAACCACTATACCAAGCAACCGAGAATCCGTGCGAATGACGGACTGACTGGCTGATGAACCCCTTTCTTGTAGATCTGCACCCGACTGCCAGCTCCCGATGCGGAGTTCCAGAGTGGGAACCAGGAGCTGGGACCTTTTCTGTCTGAAGCCATGACGGAACCTACCTTGAAAGTCCGGTCTTCCTTCAATGAGTGCCTCATCTTGGCGACGATTTGTGGGCGTAGCCTGCTTCAGAGCCAACGATATCATATATCCAGGGCGTACGGAGACATGGTATTAGACTGGGCGGAGCAACGTCGGTGGCTGGATGGCCTCCTGACAACCCGGCTCCAGGTCTTGTTGCAATGTTACCCGTCACCCACCGAAGCCTATGACCCCCTTCTGCTGTTTACGAATATTCTAAGCCAGGCCACCGTTGTCTACTTCTGCAAAACCATTACCGAGTCTGTGGAAATGCCCGTTGACCAATTTCAAGGAAGCAGCGAACTTTCCAACTATCAAAGCCGGGCTTTAGAAGCCTCTGCCAACATCATTCGTCTCGCTGCAACGCTGCGCGAGCTACCCTTTTCTAGGGTAAGCAACGGTTTTCCATGAAACGAGAGTCTGCTAATCCATTTTTCTCTAGATCCATCCGTTGATGCCCATTCCCTTATTTCTCTGCGCAGAGTTCCTCTACAACAACATACACAGCGATGAAGCGTTTCAGTTGTGTCTCCAGGAGCTATTTCATATTCTCCGCGAGCTGAAGAACGCCAATAACCACGAACAAAGCTATTTGGATCTCCTACCGCGATCGTGCATATCTAAAACCTACGAGTTATTTAGCCATAGTGTCGAGGGGAACACTCCAAATAGTAGATAATGATGATCAGCACTGGTCAAGTCCATGCCACAGAGATATAATCTGCTGTAATACGTGTGTGCCTATTTCTACATCTCTCTATTGATTCTGAACTTATATCATGAATCCCCCTCCCGCGGCCTGCGATCATTTCTTCTTGCTCATGTTGTACGTAGTCATGGTCCGCTCCACCATGTGTTCCTCGACAGTCAAAACCTTTTCATTTTCATCTCTAGACCCATTGTTCTCACCTTGTCCAAAGACCTTGTCCAGGCGATGCAGCTTGTAGTCAATATTTCCATCAAAGAAATACACCACGCTGAAGCGGTCAGTCGGGTTCTTGTTCACAACCCGATGGATGCTGCTCTGGTACAGGCCACCCGTAATCCGACTGATAATGTCGCCCATATTGACAACATACGCAGACTTGTTAGGCGGTACTCCAACCCACTCGCCTGTTTTGCGGTCCTGGACCTCAAGGCCCGGATGCTCATCCTGGAGCAGTAGTGTGACAGCCCCAAAGTCTGTGTGGGCACTGCTCCCTAGCTGTCGCTTCTGAATCTCCCCTTCCTTGGCAGTCGCCGCAGGACGGGTGGGAGGATAGTGTAGCAGCCGCATCGGGCATGCCGGGTCATTGGCCTTGAACTCGTCGAACACCTGCGGTCCGTAGGGAAGGGTGGCAGCGATGAGGTCGAGAACGGCATGGCACAGGCCTGTCATAGCCTGGTAGTAGGCCTCCAGGGGCTCACGAAAGTCTTCATGAGCGAGTAGGTCGGAGGGTGGCCATACATTGGGACCCATGAAGAATCGGTGCGCCTTGACGCGCGGGTCCAAGGGTGAAACGTCTGTTCCGATGAAGAATCCCTCTTTCAGGTCAGGCAGCACGTCGTCTTCGTATAGCTGGGTGCCCATGACGTCGTACCCCCGATAACCGATATTATCACGAGCGTCAAGTTTGCGTTTGACCTCTACCGGGAGCGAGAAGAACTTGGCTGCCGCTTCGAAGACGGATGACTGCAAGGATTCGGGAATTCCGTGGCCTGTCATCTGGAAGAAGCCTGTTGAGACGCATGCTGCGCGCACATCGTCGATTACCTGCTGGGCCGCTACGCTGTTGCGGTCTTCTAGGAAGGGTGTGATATCGACGGATGGCAGATAGAAGGATGAAGAATTGGAAATAACAGAAGGCATAGTTAGATAGAACACTGGTTGATAATGCTAGCTGTGGTATAGTTGCTGTAACAAAATGGTATAGCCGCAAGCTTTATCGTGATTTATATAATTGATTGAGTAACCCGGCGACGGACTTTCTATCCGGCGATTCGTTTCTATCAGCAAACAATGTTATTCCCGGCGGATGAATTTACGCTGACCTCCATGGAACGTCAAAACAGCAGTGTTGAGTCTCACAATGGTAAATGAAAATGACAATTATCTCCGTGATGTCGGCTTGAATCAGGCAACCACATACCACGGATATCCAAGCACCGCCTCTGATAGGGGGATTCCGATTCCTTTCTATTTCATTCAAAATCTCTTATTGTGAAAAATGAAGATAGAACATGCCACAGGGGTCAAGGAAGGAGCAAACCTTCATCTACCACGTATTCTCTGCCTACACGGCGGCGGTACCAATGCCAGAATCTCCCGCACTCAGTGCTGAGGTATTGTGAAGCAACCGCAGAACGAATTTCGCTTCTTCTCCACACAGGTTCCATTTCCGTCATCTGCTGGACCTGACGTACTTTCTCTATACAGTGAATGGGGCCCCTTCCGGCGCTGGCTGCGCTCACCACCCGAGCATCCGCAACTGCCCTCCGTGGAGACAGTCATGGAAATCGACACACGTTGGAAGATACTATGCAACGTGATAATGCAAAGGGCGTCAGGGGCGAGTGGGTTGCGCTTCTGGGCTTTAGTCAGGGTGCCAAAGTTGCTGCGAGCTTACTATATCGGCAGCAACAATGTCGGTTGAAGACCACGTTCCGCTTCGGCATTCTTCTCGCTGGGAGTGCACCCATTGTCTAGTTGGATGATAGCTTGAATGAAGAATCCGTGTTAGAATCCGTGGCAACAATAGCTAAGCAGTTATCTATGTTGCGCATCCCGACTGTCCACATGCATGGTTTGCGGGATCCGGGGTTGCAGCTTCATCGTCAGTTACGAGAAGAATTCTGTCAGACTGATAGCACAAGATTGATTGAATGGGATGGATATCACTGTGTACCGGTCAAATCTAAGGACGTTTTACTTGTGGTGCAACAAATCCGCAAGCTGGAAGTCGAAACGGGGCCTAGCGGGCCGAGAACGGTTTGATTTATGTTTGAGATTGAATAGATAGTTAATATCTTGTCGACATCTATAGATGGCTTTGCTTTTCCTTTCTAAAAAAGAAATCTGTCCGGATTTCGACTGTGTGCAGTGTAATATAAGGAGATCAGATGAAGTTCCAAACAGAAATGACAATCCCCAGATACTCGAATTGCCCTTACTGTTGTCGAAGCCTGGGGCACGGAAAAATAACAACTGTATTTCCTATCTAAAGCTCTCTAGATAATTTCTAGATGCTTGCGTGAAAAGGAGAATCTAGGGGGAACCCATATTTAACACTTACCCCTTAATCAGACAAACTAGATTCGAGGGATCTAGTAGATTCCATAGCAACCAAAAAAAAAAAAATTTGCTGCGAACAGAGATTTGACAGTTATACATAGAGAAATCCTGAAACCAAAGAAATCATATGTGGAAACGAGTGTTGAATGGG
>JAPVCE010000034.1:3147760-3181684 GCA_029606265.1 Paecilomyces dactylethromorphus
TAGGAAAAAAAAAAAAAGAAAAGAAAAATGACAAGATGAAGCTCTCAGAGGGGCTATGGTTGCGAAGAAAATACTCAGACACTCATTAAGATCCCGTTTTCACAAACAGTAAGTTAGAAAATAGATGGAAGAAAAGAAAGAAGCAGACGGGCTTAATGGCATTTCCACGCAAGATAAAGGTTCAAGCATCTGATAGCATAGTCCATATGGACGATATCTGGGATGTCTAACTGTCGCCAGCAGGGATTGGGAGAGATTCTTTGAAAGCGCCCTCGCTCTCTCGGCTAGGACGGCTGTCACTGAATGCAATGCTCAGCTTGCGGTAGTCCCAGTTACGGGCGAAGAACAAGACAGCAAAACTCAGAACCGGCACCATAAGCACATCGAGAACACCAAAGAAGATAAAACTACCGGTAACGCCGATCGTGTTGCCCCCATCACTCAGACCAAAAGCGACGGGGTAAAGGACCCACAAAAGATTGCACCACCCAGCAAGGATGATATAGTCACGATCGACACCAAGCAGGGCGGCGGATTCACGACTCTCGTTGATGGTGCTCATGGCAAGTATAAGCCACGCGAACGTGCCAAAGGCGAAGAAGCCCCATTTATAACTCGACGTGGTGTAAGCGGCCACGAGGTAGCTGATGACCCAGTACCAGGAGAGGGCAATGTTACAGAAGATTGTGGTCCAGGAAACACCCGAAATCAGACCCAATCCCAAGACGAGCGATGGGAAAGCAACAACCCAATTGACATATTTGGCCCAGAAAATTTGGCGGACAACTCCATTGCCGAGATCATCAACCTGCTTAACAGCACTCCAGCCAAGGTCAGAAGCCTGCGCGTAATAGGTGATGCCGCCGACCATAAGGGCGAAGGTAAAAAGGTAGTGAAAGACCCGCTCGCTTTCCTTGGCTGCGAAAGAGAGCACTAGACAGCCAATCTATAACATGTTAGCACGATTCAGGAGAATCTGAGGATCAGTGATCGTATTTAGAAGAGGACTTACGAAGGATACAACATATATGGCTGTGACAGCCCAGAGCCAGTCGGATCCATGTACAGATAGAGCCTCATCAACACCTGTTACGGGATTGACATTGAGAGCATCGTTTCCTCGAGCGAAGAGACTCATTATGAAATTCCCAGATCAGCTTTATCTTGTATAAAATCCAGTCAGTTGGCAAAGGCGTGCCCTGTAGGTATGCTAGGAGTTGACACCAAAAATATAGATAGATAGTTGGGCAACCAGAGTGGGTGAAAGAGGCTCTTATCTTGTAAGAGTGGGTAAGAGTGGTTACCAACAAACAAACCCGACCCCAGAGATCTCACTCATGGAGGACGAGGAGCAGATGCGCCCCTTGCAGGGAGCTAGCAGATTGATAGATTAGCGTGACAGATGATGTAGCTAGTCTCGGGGTAAAGTTGATTTCCATGGCCGCTTTTCTTTTTTTTTCCCCAAGGAAGGTAGAAACAATATCTTCCTCGATTTCTACTCTGCCCCTGAAACCACAAGCAGGGATTCTCGCAGGCCTCCTCTGCATCCTGTGGATGACAGAAACAATTATTAATCGGTGGAGAAATATTAATTAATTAATGCATGTTGGTTTCACGATCCCCATATACCTACTCGGCGAATTGTTCCGAGGTAGTGAAAGAGTGTTTTTGACCCCCGAGCCGCGAAACTTTTATCCGAACTATTTCTCCGAGGACGGTTCCTGATGCCGCTCGCATCAATAATAATACCGACAGATCCACAATTTTCCTGAGCGCAGAACATGTGGGGACATCATATCAATCCTACTCTCGGAGACCAATAAGTTTGATCAACGGCTCCTAAAAAGTCCCGATGATGGACTTCAGGGGGAAACACGTGCTATACCCTGTATGAAGACAGGGAAAGGCAATGATTACGTGACTCGTCCAAGCCTATGTACGCCCAGTGGCACCGAATTGTTGTATTCCAAATCCTTATACTCTCTGAATGTGGACCAGGGCTGATTTTTTGGGAGGGGTGGTACACTAGTTCCTCCGGGGTATGAACTACCTCAAAGAAAGATAACCGCCAGGCCTGGTAGCGATCGTCTGAAAACTGGTATTTCCAACTCATGGTTCCTGTACGTGTGTAGTCCCTAGGTCACAAAATATGATGTCTTCGTGACACAGTGACTAGGATCCCTCGGTGCTCACAACTCCACGATTTCTGCCTTCACACGGATCGGGCTCTGGCCCTCTTAATTGCCCTCTCGATAGCGCGAATACCTCCTGCCAACCCCTCGGCCGACTTCGCCCCCGGAACCTGATGATCCGGATTATAAATTGCCGTTAGATAGATGGTTTGACAGTTAAATTAAGGTTAGCTAAGCGGCATAATCAGCTCGCTACCCCGCCATGAGCTACCGTTAACCAGCAGGCACAACCAACCAACCAAAGAGAGACGATATTTATAAGGGACTCGTCAATTTCCTAGGTGCAATAATCGACAGTTGCTTTTGACAAAATGATATTGACCTCTTTGATAAATCCAACAAACCAGCTACCTACTTATTGCGTTCAGTTTCCACTTAAGCCCCGATAATATCTGGCAACAGGGAATGAGTGTAGTTCCAGAGTATGCCAGAGGCCTGAGAGACGAAAGCAGCACCAGTATACCAGGTGTTGCGGTATCCCTGGAGACTATTCAACTCCTTGTAGAAGCCATTCTCCAAAGATTTCACCGACACACCAAGCTTAAAAGGAGTGTGGCTGCGGAACTCGACAAACTCGGGGGATGAACAAGAAGACGAATTTGTCACTATCGCCTCCTGCAGTCTCATGATCACAGCCCTCACATCGACTTCAACTTCGCCCTGTGTTAGAGGGTATGGACTGCCATACCACACGTACCAGAGCCCGGGGATACTGGTCTCGGTAACCTGGTACGGAGCAGGTAGCTCAGGAATATTATAGGTAGCACTGCTGGAATTGGCGTTCATAAACCGATATCCAGACGGCAATCCAGTCTGGTTAACCAGCATGGTGTAGTAGCTGCTGTATTCCCACTGTGAGAAAAGTAATTCTTCCTTTTCATCTAAGTCGAATGAGTCCATATTATCCAGCAGTGGGGGAATGCTGATGAGAAGGTTGGACACTTTGATGAGCTTGTTGCCGGAAGGTGTCTTAGCGACCAGAAATATCCCCGAGCCATTGGCTGGTCGCTTGGCAGCGACGATTGTTGATGACAGGAGTACGTTAGAAGAACCCAAAATGGCGGAGGCCTTCTTAAATATTTCACCGTTGTTATGACTGCAAGTCACGATATCGCCGCCAGACAAGCCACTGATGAGCGTTGAATCGAACATCTTGAAGATATTGATAGTCAACTGCTGCAAGATATTGGTCAAGCCCTGGCTATAAAAGTAGATAGTGTATGCCAAGCTACGTAGATTGTACTTGGAGATGAATTCGGCAAATGTTAGGATGAGATCCTCAGGAATAGGATAGGGAAGATCCCAGCTGTATAAGAGATATGGATATTTGTCGAGCTGCTTTTCGTACCCCGTAAAGTTGTAATTGGTTTGAACCGTCAACTGTTCTGCTGTGGCAAAGTCGAAAAATGCGTTCGTCAGTGAAGCCACAGAATAAGTCTCGACAGAGATATCGAGCAGTTTGAAATATTCCCATGTAGTAGTTGTATTCCAGAAGGTCTGAACGCCATAATCGATGGTTGCTCCCGTGATTGGATCAGTGTAGGTATTGATGTGCCCACCGAGCACTGCTTCTTTCTCGACCAGAACCACGCTTCTGCCCATCGCGTGGAGATTGACAGCGCCATATGTACCAGAAGAGCCACCCCCGATTACCGCAACATCCCGATCAATAATGTCCTTGGCATCGTAGTTCGTGGAGTCAAATTTATAGGCAGTGCCAGAGCTAACGGCAGAGATGCCTAGCAATGTCACCAAAAAAGCTACCACGCCCATCTTATCCCTGTTCAACACGTAGAATATAATGATAGGTCTGGCTTTTAAATAGTCATTTAAACTGGAACTTCTATTTTTGAAATGCTATCTCCAGCGGCGGTTTCCCTAGCCTCTTCTCGCAATGTTTTTCATTCCCTCTTCTCATTAGAGATGATGCATCTACTGATTCTATTTATGGATTATTTCAGCATTCCATACTGGCTTTCTATTATATCATTATCCTTGTTCATACGGTAGTTTTTCTTGAGATGGGGGCCGGAGGAAAAAAAAAGAGTTCCGGAGATTTGATCCGGAGTATCTATTAGTTGGTAGGAGTCGACGTTCAACCGCCAATGAGGAATCCTTAAAGAAAATTGAACGCTATGCTTGTAGGATTTAAAATTTAATTTAATTTTTTTTTCCCTTTCCTTTCCTTTCTCTTCCTTTCTACACCTCCACAATTGAGTTCGTAAACAGAATAGGAGAGTCTGCCCTTGTAGGCATATTTGATATGTACTTACATATTACCATAACAATAGCAATATATCGTAAAATTAGCCAGTAGACTTCTAACTCGGATTCTTATAGGGAATAATTCTCTCAAAGAGGGCAAGGATAGTCTGAGAACTCGATAACATGGAATAAAGAAGAACTAAACACAGTACTCTTAATTACTTCGTATGGATTCCATTGTCTTCTTTGATCATATCCGCCCCCTTTTCTGCAGCAGCATATACTGTCGCTACGATGGCGGCACTCACTTGCATCGGCAGCACGCTCGCATCCACAACCCTAAGGCCACGCACTCCTTTGACGCGCAACCTCTCGTCTACGACCTGGCCCATGGCGCACGTCCCTAACGCGTGATGATATGTCACAATGCGGTCGCGGACAAATTGTCGCGCTGCGTCTCCATCGTTGAGGTCGAGCTCCGGCGGCGGGTCCACCCGCTGGCCGACTTTTCCCTCGAGGTGCGCCGACTGGAACACGCGATCAGCAAACTTTACCCCAGCTGCAAGGACATGCGCATCAGCAGGATGTGAATGGAATCCGGGATCAATCGCTGGAGCATCTAGCGGATTCGAGGAGCGCACATGCACACTGCCGCGGGACAGAGGGTACATGTTGCTGACAATCATGGCATAGCACGCCCTTTTCGATCCCGCAGGCGGCCCTGAAATTAATCTGGCACAGTTAGCATGGCCCTCGGCGATGTTAAAGTTGGCCGGCGAGCCCACGAGCTGGATATCGGCTGACTTGATTCTGCGCATGCGAGCGGCGATGGCTTTGTACTGTTTCTCCTGGAAGCCGACATCTTGCGAGGGCAAAGAAGAACCAAGAGCCATGAGGGAGAAGGTCTTTTCGAGTTCGGCGGTGCTGACTTGGGAAGAGAATGGAATGAAGCCCATCAGACCAGCCACGCCTGATAGCGCACCAGTATGCTCCTCGTTAAACAGATTAAAATGCCCTTTTGCAAAACTGGGATCCATGAATAGCGAGTCTAGGGACATCTCCTCTGGGCCTAGCTCGTAAACAACCGCTGACATGGTCTTCTCCTGCAAGTTGTTTCCCACATGTCGATTAGGGAGTACACAAGGGATCTGAGCAAGCCCCAGGATTGATGGGTCTCCGATTCCAGAAAGTTCAAGAAGCTGGGGACTCTGAAAGGATCCCGCACTTAGAATCACCTCCTTCGTTGCGAATAATTTGTGTGTAGTGCCTTGGTGAAGTATCTCAACTCCCTTTGCAAGGAGGGTGTTATTTGAATCCCGTTCCAATATCAGCCGGGTGACCACGCTGTCAGTCATCACCTGGAGATTCGGGTGCTTCACCACATGATCTGAGAAACCGCTTGCAGCGTAGCTTCGAGTTGGCTTGGCCGTACGGTCTATGGTAAGCAGAGATCTATAGAAACCCACATGGCTGCCGTTATTGGGTTCGAGAGGCCGAGGAATGCCGGACACTTGATCCAGCGCATGAAGAAGAGGTTTTTCGAACGGAACATGCCAGACTGGCAGGGAAGTGTGGATAGGGCCACCGAATCCATGAATATCCGGGTTCAGCGGGCACTCGTTCGTATTGCGATCGGCGATGTTCGTTAGGTCCCTCTCGAGGTGTTGATGGCGTTGAAAATATGGTAGTAAATCTGCGAACGACCAGCCTTGTAGTCCTAACTCCGTGGCCCAGTCGTCAATGTCCTGAGCGCACGGTCGACTATAAGTCATGAAGTTGATCCCGCTGCTGCCACCAAGCATTTTACCGCGCGGAAGATGATATATTCGATTCTCTGTTCCTTGCTACATGCAATGTTATTGTCAACAATCAAATGCTTCAATGGCGTAGGAAGATAGCGGAAAGAGACAAAACACGCACCTGTGGCACGCTTTGAAAGTTCCAGTCATAGTCCGAGTTTCTCAACATCTTCCCTACACCGGTTGGCAGGTCGACTGATGGATCCCCCAATCGCGACAGTCCGGCTTCGAGAACACATACTTGAACATTGGGATCTTCAGATAGACGGGCTGCGACAGTTAGTCCCGAAGTTCCTCCTCCAACAACCAGAAAGTCAAAGCTATCTTGAGAGAGACTCGACATCTCTAGAGGACTCAGTTCTTTTTGAAGATCTAATAATTTACTGCTGTAGAAGAGACTGGAGCCTCGCTGGATATATTTACTAGCCTATCAAGCCTTGATGGA
Organism: Paecilomyces dactylethromorphus; assembly: GCA_029606265.1. Lineage (NCBI taxonomy): Eukaryota > Fungi > Ascomycota > Eurotiomycetes > Eurotiales > Thermoascaceae > Paecilomyces > Paecilomyces dactylethromorphus. Next base: position 3,154,402 of record JAPVCE010000034.1, read on the forward strand.
GGAGACCGTGTGATAATAATTCCGGTTCTATTAAGTGGAACATTGTTTAACGTCTATAAATTTCTTCCGTTCAACTACAGCCTGATGACTATTACGCACCCATCTTTCTCCGCAGCGTTGAGAACAGCAACACCTGTGTTTTTGCATAATTAGATCCTATGATCAACGTCATATTTGGTCTTTATGAGTGACTCGGAAGCTTTAAGGTATTATTGTTCTTCGTGTCAAAGCCTGACCTTGCTAACATGCTTGAAACTTTTGCTGCCTCATTGACAGAGCCTCTCTTCTTTCAATGATAGCTGACCTAAGCTGCAGGACTGGGAGGGGTGATATCAAGAGGGACATGTCATCCTTTATGCACTGCAAAAGCGTAAACCTCTCATCTAACAGAATAATAATCATATAGCCCTGACGATCACAAATATATTCTGATTGTGAAAATCGTGTTTCTTACATTCAGGCAACCCGAATTGTTTCGAAACAGAAATGTGCCATTTGGGATATTACTTTTTTGGTCTCCCTCTCCCACCCCACCGTGGTTCTCTGTATGGGTCACTCTCTCGGATTCCTGCTCGGATTCTCTCGGGACAAACTGCGAATTTAGGATACAACCCCTGTACTATGAAGTAACTATTTAATTGGAGGGGTTGGAGAAAAGAATCGGACCCTTCAAAAATCATAAACTCCGAACCGAGACAGCAACATCAATTATTTACTCACCACACGATTTTAGAGGTCGCTGGCGCAGATAAGGGGGGAAAACATATAAAACGGGAGGACCCATACTTTGGTAGTCAAAAATACATCACTCCTCCCTGTAAGCTTGCCATCATTGACTGAAAATCATCATAATGGCTATCCCCACGACCGGTACACCGGTTGGCCTTGAGATTGCCGTCAAGGACACAAAGCGAGGTATAGAAATATCCCCCCGAGAATTTGCGTTACTACTTGATTGAACTTGCGAGAAAATAGCTGCCGCTTTCTACAACGCCGTCTTCAACTGGACTTTCTCTCCCGAGACCAATGTGGGAGCGCCCGAAGAATTCCTCCTTGTTTTCAAAGTAGCTGGGGACATGTTTCCCGGCGGCGGGATCATCCGAAAGACCCCCGAAACAGAGTTCGCAACTGTTTCCGGAACGACCAAAGTCTACCTGTATGTAGACGACATAGAGGGCGCAATTGAGGTGAGGCCAGATCTCCCATGTGCTGGTTTTTTCCGTATGCTGAAAGGTTCTACAGAAAATTGTCGCGAACGGCGGTGAAAAGCTTAGCGAGAAGGAGGCCGAGGGCGAGAAGGCATTCTACCAATTCTTCCGGGACTCGGAAGGTAACACTCAAGCTATTTACACCTTCAACAAGTAAATGCATAGAGAGTGCCTTAAGAAGCAATTAATGTAGTCTCATGTTCTCTTTCTCGTAGGCAGCTCTATGACAATTAATTTCGAAACCGAATTATCTTCAACCTACTTGCCGATTTAGATATACGCAATTAGATACTCAGCCTTTTCAGGTCATTACCCAAGTAATCTGTAAACCTCATACCGGTAAAATAACATATCCTGCCACCTTCGGCCTAAGAATTATTTTTTGTCCACTCTAAATTATTCTACCCTTATAATTTTGTTGTAGAGTTGATTTTTCAGTGTCTGTTTGCCGTACCGTTTCCACCTTGTAGATCTCCTTGTGTGTCGTCGGGAATTTAGTCGCATTGATATACATAATGCTTTTTCCCTTCTTACTTGAATTCTTTAATTGTTCACACTGTAGTATATTCTCATAGGACCCCGGATTTATTAAACCCCGTTGGACTTTTTAATAGGAATTCTCGGAGTTTAATTCTCTCGCGGAGTTAAGTTCTGTTCTTCCTCATTTCTTGGAGAAAACCATCCTTAAATAAGCCTGATACTTTTAATATAACTAATATGTGTCTTGATTTTGGTAGGAAAGCGCTCTTGAAAAGCCACTTTTCAGTTCTTGGGTCTATTTACCACCTCATTCATCTCTTCATTTGTCGGATTCCTATCTTATAGCTGCTATGACAGCCGCTCAGAAAGCGGCTGATATGCTGGCCTCCTTCCCCGAGGTTTCCGTGTACCGCTGGTCATGCAATGACCCTTCTCGACGCTTCATTGTAGAGAACCCGGCTACAGGCAAAGCTATCACAACGGTCCAGGCTGGAAATGTAGAAACAGCTAATGCCGCCATTCAGGCGTCACAAGCAGCCTTCGTGGGTTGGAAAGCACGAGCTCCCCAGGACCGGTGCAGCTTCCTCATCCGTGCATCCGAAGAGCTTCAAAAACACTCCCAGGAGCTAGCTCTCCTGCTGTGCCTAGAGAACGGAAAGCCACTTAAAGATGCTATCATCGATGTATTTTTCCTGGTGCAGGTCTTCCGCTACTTCGGCTCGATCGCCGACAAACTGCCCTCGGAATTCTTCGACCAGGGCAATGTCTACTCGACCATCATTTACGAGCCGCTTGGTGTGTGCGCGGGCATTATCCCATTCAATTGGCCTCCCATCCATGTCGGTGGAAAGCTGGCTCCCTGCCTCGCCGCTGGCAACACCATGGTCCTGAAGCCGGGCGAACAGGCTCCACTGACAGCCCTACGAATCGTTGAGCTGCTGCAAAGCATATTCCCCCCGAACGTGGTCCAGATAGTGCCGGGTTTGGGACCGGAAGTCCCGCAAGCAATGGTGAATCATCCGCTGGTCAAAATGGTCTCGTTGACGGGATCATCGCAAGTCGGCGCCAAGGTGGCGTCAGCCGCTGGTTTGTCTCTCACGGCCACAGCCCTGGAGCTGGGCGGCAAGAACGCCTTCGTTGTCTTTGAGGACGCCAATTTGGATTCCGTAGTGCGCGATGCTGTCGAGGGTGCATACTTCAACAAGGGCGAGGCCTGTACAGCCTCCTCCCGCATTTTGGTACACAAGAGTCTCTATCAGCCATTTGTGGAGTGCATGGCTGCCGCGGTTGTTAAGCTAAGAGCCGGCGATGGGACTGACGATGCAACCCACGTTGGCCCTGTTGTCTCGCGCGAGCGGAAGCAGCAAGTCCTGGCCGCAATCGAGCTCGCCAAGAGCCAGGGTGCTCGTCTAGCAGCGCAGGGCGTCCTGCCCAGCGAAACTCATCTTCTCGACGGTTTCTTCGTGCCACCCACTCTGTTCGCCGATGTGGCTCCTGAAATGGCGGTCGCCAATGAAGAAATCTTCGGGCCCGTCGCGTGTGTGAGTTCATTCGAGACTGAGGACGAGGCCGTCGAGATTGTTAATGCTTCAAGATATGGGCTTTTTGCAGGTATATATTCGAGCGACTTTAGCCGCGCAATGCGTGTGGCTCGTCGTGTTGAAGCTGGTGTGGTCCTGGTCAATAATTACTTCCGTGGAGTCCTAGGCACGCCTTTTGGTGGCGTCAAAGATAGTGGACATGGCCGAGAGCACTGGATTGGTACACTGCGCGAATGGAGCCAAATTAAGAATATTCGGTACTTAAGTGGTCTAGGTGCACCTCTGCCGACTTGGAGAGCAATCTCAGATATTTTTTAATAGTGCAAGTTCTACTAGATTGAATCTCAGATTAAATTTCTTTAAAAATTCTTTTATTTAGTCTCCAAGTGCTAACGAAGTAATATATAAAAGAGTTTCTCTAATGCGCTACTGCTTAATGCAAGCCTTTAACCTACTCTATTATCTAGACTGGCTAACAGGTCAGTTAGGTTTGATTCAAGAGAGAATCTAAACCGCCCGTAGTGAGATTAATTCAAATCTGACCCTAAATCATACTAATCTAAAAACTAGCCTTGGCAATGGGTTAAGTCAAGTTTTTAAGCTCCACTCAATGAGTCAAGTTGAACATTTTAGCTCAATACTATATTAAAAAAATCTAATAATTTTATTGATTCGTTGTTCATTATATTAATGTTTTTTTTTTAAATGATTCAATATTCAATTAAAAACGTGCGCCGGGTTATTAGATACGGCATTACCCCGCTTTTAGCTTCGTATGGCTCATGTCAGGCGTATCCGAAGATCAGGCGGAGGAGAGGTTCGAAGGCGCAAGTAAAGCCAATAATGACAAGCGTATGTAAGCCAGCTTTCCTGCGAGTCTGCATATAAGATAATATCTCCTTGTGTCTCTCTTTTATTATTTGAGTTGACCATTACCCATGCCCTTGAGTCCTTCCCTTCTTCGTTAATATTATTGATCGAGTTATTCATCTAAAGCACCAATCATCATGGAGCCAATCTGCCTCGCTACAAACCTCCTAACTCTCGCGGACGTCGCAGTAAATGTCAGTCAGGTGGTTAAAAAGCTTCAAGATCAAATTTGTGTCCTTGAAAGAATATTAGAATCACTGGATGTCTCTAAGAAAATAGACTTCTTCAGATACTATTTATCAGCAGGCTGGGAATTCGACGAAGTTTCTGCATTTTTGGAGAGTACCGTGCAAATGAGAACGGCGGTACAGGGTCTCCTGGCGTACTTCCAGCGACGACTCGAGATTTTAAGTTTTTGGGCTTTATATGTCTTATGCCGTCTGGAAATTCAGAGAAAAAGAAGAAAAATATGTACGGCCATGCCGTGGACAATTTGGCCATCGTTGGTTGTACTATGGGGGGTTTGCTGGATGTTTTACCCATCGCCGCCTCCACTAAATGCTTTTACAGTGCCAGAAAATATCCAAGGTTTGTCCTCGTTTCTATCTTCTTAGTATCATTGCGCTTATTATGCTCTTAGATCTATGTAATTTCTTTATAAACGATTTTGACACCGAGAAAGGATTTCAATTGGAGAGTTTAGGTACAAATAATAATTTACACTGTGTATTATAGTCCTGATCTTAACCATTTATAAAAGTATACGAATGATCCAGTATCGGGCAATCTAAATTCTGAATTCTTTTTAATCCCTGCATACAGAGAGATGTTAGATTTAAATTTCGACCTGCCCACAATACATCAGGGCAATCCCTACACTGATGGGAGACACAGGACTGTATACGACTTGGGTCCTAATCAAAACAGTACTTCAGTGGCTGGATCTACAGCTATTGTGTCGGCCGCCCAGCCTGTTACAATACTTGAAAATTCACCAGAAATTACGGAAATACCTTTTCAGGCCATTGGAAATCCAAACAGAGGTCAACTAGGCGGTACCTTCAGTGAAACAGTGCCGCCAGGAAATTCAGAGCCTGCCAAGATCTTGTGGAAACTTCAATATTATCAACCACAAATCTTACCTCAGACACAAACGAAACCACTGTTTAGCTGCCTACACTTCCCAATACATCTACTCCTAGAGAAAACCATCGCTGTGGAATCTGTCGAAAGAAGTTTTCGGATGCCAAAGCTTTTAGATATAAAATCCGAACTTTATTTGCTCTGTAGATCTTACAATTCCATGTAGAAATTATATTACACAATGCGAAAGAAAATTCGCATGTGACAACTGTGATAAACGCTTCGATGCAAAATATGATTTTAAGAGACATATAGACACGATTAGACTGGCACTGGCAACTAAAAAAACCGACGCAAAACTGAACCAAACCATAACAGGTCAGTTTGGTTTAGGATTTTAAAAACTATAGTTAGTTTAGCTTAAAGTCTGAACCAAACTAATAATTTATAATATATTATTTAGTAGAAAATACTATAAATTATTAGTGCTGCTAAAGCTAATAATAAAATGCAGTTTCTACTAGCCAATATCCTAGCCTAAGATAGAGAGCTTATGCAAGAACTATCACATCTTCTAAGTAAAGATAATTAAAGAAAGAAAATAGTCTATAACAGCTTTAGATTACTTTAGATATAGAAAGATTGTCTAGATACACTAGAAGCAGTTATTAAAACTAATACCAACAGGCTATAGAAGAATTCTATGATAGGTCCATTTTTTCACCAAAAACAATCAGCTTCCATAGCATCAAGGATTCGTTATTGGATAAGCCTAGCGACCTAGGCTCCAATAATAAGAGCGACCTCGCACATCTGCCAACCTGTATATCCCAGCGCGCAGAATCGCGGACTTTAAATTTTGCTCTTTGAGATATTGGAACCACACTCTTCATTAGTCTCATTGGCGTTTCTCTGTTGATTGTGAGTCTGACTTTCAAGGTTTTGGAGGCAAAGTGAAGTTGAGGTCCGACTCATATGTAAGGGCACATCCAGCCTAGTCAGTATTCCACGTGGCTCGCCAGCATGTTTTAGTCTTGGAAGTGGGACGTCCTGCCGGCCCGTTAGGCTTGTTCGTAACATTAAGCTATATTTCTATCCTAACCCTACTTGCACTCGCGTATATCGCTATGCAGTACATTAATGATAGGATTATTACCCACATCCTTAAGAGGTTCCGTCTTATTATTAAACAGGAACTCTAGCAGCCCGGCCGTGACCTGATCTAGTGCCTTTTCAACTTCCTTTCCATTTAATGTCCCGAACACCTGGTCTACCATAGGTTGCGACGCAGGCGGGATCTTATACACCGTTAGCAGCAACGGCACGTCGGTAAAGGAATAGTGTTGCGTGTTCCTCACAACCAGATCCATCTTAGGGGCGTCAATCTTTCTATAAAACTCGTCAAAGTCGACCACGGACTCACCGCCGTTAGCTACCAGCACAAACGGTTTACCCTTAATGCCTTGCTCGCCCACAGATCCGTAGATTGGCCCATCAACATTGAGCCCGCCGATAGCGCGAGAGTCGCGTAGGGTGGTTTCGGCAGCAGTAGACCCGCCAAAAGAGTGTCCGTAGACGGCGACCTTGTGAGGGTTGAAGGTGCCTGGGAAGTTAGCGAAGAGGGAGTGTGTGACGGTAGTGTTAGACAGCTGGGAGATAAGGAACGATATATCGCCCGTGCGGACCTGAGTATGTTAGTCTATGTTGTGCACCGACTTGTTCACTTATAATGATTGAGTCGGCTGGGCATAGACTTACCTCTAGCTCCCGGGGAGTTAACGTCTGATTCGAGGCAGCTGAAGGTTGGGCGTAAGCGGCGCTTCCGTCCGGAAACTCAACGACCGCCGCCTCATACGTAGGATCAACCGTCATGACGATATACCCCAGACTCGCCACAGACCTCGCCAGCGCGCCATATACAAGCCTCGTCCCTCCGTACCCGGGCGAAAACACAGCCACAGGAAACTCCTTCCTCTCCCTATGGCTTACATCCAAATTGACGGTCGAAATATCGCAAAACTCCATTTCAAACTTTTGAATTATCCCCTGCGGTAGGCCTAGGGACTCTCCCACTTTGCTATAGACGCTCGCCGTTAGAGGTGGCATGTACGGCACAACTTGCGCCCTGCAGCCGTACTGGGCGTCGACGGGGAGATATGCCGAAGCCATGAAGCGGCGCTTGGTATTAACCTCGGGCGCAAAGGGGTCGATGCGGCTCGGGTCGATGAGTTCAATGGGCTTGACGGCGACGGAGTAAGGGCCTGGTGGAGGGGGAACGAGGAGGGCCTGCGCGGCCCCAAGGAGCAGAGGAAGGGCAAGGAGATGCATTACTACTGAGTGACTTGAGCTGTTTTGACGAGGTTTGATTTAAAGACATACTCTCAGGGGATCATGGTGGCCGTATCGTTTACTTTATATAATATTTTGCACGATTGACTTGATGGATCGATCTGGGTGCATCAATAAGAAGCACTCCCGCTCTCGTATATATCCTCTCCACTATTCGCAGCCTTGATATCGACTCTCAGGATCTGCATGCCTTCACAGCTCAAGACTTCAGTCCAAAAGGGGTTAGATACTTACGAGCCAGCGCTTAATCTCAAGACCCACATGATTCTCCCAACTCAGCAGAAACTCGACGCGGTACCTAGCTGAGAGTAGTTAGCCCGTTTTAAACAACAACTCTTGATTGGTGTACAGGCGAGCATCTCGTATCCATCTAGCCCAAAATAATCTCGTAACTGTCTAACTGGAAAAGGGACCTTGTCGATTCCGGCTGACAGCATAGAAACGTAGGTCACCAGCGTCAATCCCATGTGAAAGCCCCTGAAGAGCTCATTTCAACTTAAAGCAGAACCAATCGCATGTTCCGACTTTTCCTCTGATCGGCCGACGACCTCGAAACGGGCTGCGTAATCCGCCTCGTATTCGCAAGCTTCTATCATCCGGCCTCTTTCTATCATTCTCTGTTTGCATTCACCCTGTCGCCGGATGTCTTTACTTTATTGATTCCAACAGTTCTTTGAACAACAAGCCTGCCTTTTACTGCAGCATCATTCATCATGACCTCAGGACTGGATCTTGCGCCGAGGAGGACTCGAGAAAGTTCGTCCAAAGTTCGCACTGGATGCAGCACTTGCAAGACTCGTCGGGTGAAATGCGATGAAGCAAAACCTATCTGTCAACGTTGCGCTGTTGGAGGTCGAAAATGCGAGTACAAGACCGCACGTGCAACACCACCACATCGAAACGTGATCACGGTATATCTGCCTCCTACACAAAGTCAACCGGCATTTGTTGTAAATAACCGCGGCCTTGACTTCTTCCACCAGAACCTTGCTGCGAAGTTGGACGGAGAATTCGATTCAAATTTCTGGGGTAAACTTGTATTGCAACTATCACACTACGAACCATCAATTCGACATGCCGTATCGGCCATCAGCGTCATTTACCATGACGTCGAGTCGTCTCTACGGCATCCGGCAGGCTATATTCATGCCAACCCTGAGGCTCAACAGGAGTGGAACACAGCAGTGAGGAGCCTATCAGCTCGAATTCAAGCGCATCCCCACTCGAACTTGGTCCCTTTGGTCTGCTGCCTTCTATTCACATGTATCGAGTTCCTCAGGGGCAATGTTGAATCTTCTTTGCTTCACATTCAGAGTGGATTCAATATTCTAGCCACGCTCCGTCGCGACAGCGACGCATCCCCGGATCTAGGGTCCACTCTCTCGTCCAATGATCTTGAAGCCATTGAATATCACATCGTTCCGATGTTCTCACGTCTGAATGTACTCTGTTCTCTCGCTGGCAGAATGACTCCGCCAATATACGCTCCGACAGTTGAAGAAGACTCTCTGGAAAACCTGCCCGATTCTAGACGACGGCTCTTTGAGATCTCAGATATCTGCGTCCGATTTATCCACGGAGCCCTTCCTAAGGCAGCTATGTTCCAAATTGACGTTGACGATCTCGCTGAACAGGTCAAACTTCAAACAAGGTTAGACGCATGGCACGACCAGCTAGAGGAACTGCTTAAAAAGATGCTGGCTGCCGGCAACCCGGCGAAACAGGACGCGCTCAATCTACTTTTAGTGCATTACAAAGTCATTTACATCTGGATGCGAGTCTGCACCACAGCTGGGGAAATGGCCCCAGATTCTTACCACCCTGACTTTGAAGAGCTTGTGCATTACGCGGAACAAATCGCCAAGCGGGGCGCGGGAACGGCAACACCGCAACCGCTGTCTTTCGACCTACACATCCTGGGGCCACTGTACTATACTGCGCTGAAATGCCGTCATCCCGCAATACGCAGACGCGCGCTGGGAATGCTGCAATTTGCCCCTCGGCGAGAAGGGCTCTGGAATGCACGTTACGCCTACGTAACTGCCAAACGAGTGATCGAGCTGGAAGAAAGGTATCTCAACGCGCAGGGATTGCCAGACGAGACTTCGAGACTCCATGGTCTCCCCCTGCCCGATGATGAGTCACGGATCTACGATCTGGGCGAGGAGCCTCGCGACTTTCGGAAGTTTCATCACAGCGTTGTGCTCAGCCCGGTTTATCCAGGCACGCTTGAAGCTGTGTTCCAGACAAAGCCGTGGGGGCTATTGGGAGAGTGGCAGATAATCACGGAGTATATCAAGCTATGATGCAGCGGGTATCTGTTCTTAGTTGTTCTAGAAGTAGGAAGCACTATCTATGCTATGGCTCCAGCGATTTCCAGCCAAGACTCCCGCCATTAATACAGTGACCTAACACGCTTACTAACCATAATTGTATTGCTGATCGAGCTAAAACATAGAGCTCGCTAAGTATCAAAGCTCCGCAAGAAAATCTATTCCGAGATTATACACTCACGCTTTGACCCCAAGCCAAATAACTTCAAGGGCGTCAGATCCACTCGGACATAGCGGCTGCGATACCGCTGCGGTTAGTTAAAGGATCGCAGATCTATTCCTATTTGTGTATATAAGAGACTGCTGTCTCCTGATATCTTAAAGGGGGCAGGTTTCAGCTGCCATAGCCATAAGACCCTACGTGACTACACTACGGCTTCGCTACGATCGCTCCTAGTGTACGGAGGGACGATCGAAAAACCCTTCGACGGGCGAAAAGGGCGGAGAAAGGACTTGAGCTTAGGAGTTCGGATCCCCGGGCTGTAGGTAATCTCTCATACTGTTCCTAAACTGCATTAAAAGACCTGAATCTTACCTGTAGAACCTAGGATAACTATCCTGCAAAAACTCGTGTGAAGTGTGCTTGAATTCCTCTTCTATCTAGATTCCTCGTTGATAAAATACACAGCCTTCATCACGTGTTCCTAGATCCTCTTGCTCCCCCCTGTTCCTCCAGTACACTGGCACTGATCGCACCCTTATTCTGACAAAGGTTTATATATCTGTTGCAAGTGAATGTCTTCCATATACGACCTGCTCGTGACAAAAGCAGCCTTTCTGGACTGCTTGACCGACCAAGCCGCGCTGCTCCACTTGCCACCAAATGCAATACCAGGGTGACACACCGTCATCGCAAGCACTGCCAGGAAAATCATCAGCCCCTCCAAGATCATAAAAGACACCTCGTCATTGGCAATGAATCCATTGAAGCCTTGCTGCAGCTCTGCAACACGGTATACCGAACGGATGAAGATGAGCAAAAACAGCCGCGCCGAGCGCATACTGGAACCAAGTGAACTTCTTCGTGTCCCTCAGCTCGACGAAGCGTACGTCCTTGACACTCTCACTCGTCCTGCGCAAGCGTAATACGAATTCCAACCACAACCCCATGAAGATGAGCAGCGAGACGACTTGAAACACAACGCCAGCGACCATGATGGTCCTTCCTGTCTCGTTCCCGGAGGGGTCATCGGCTGTGGCTGCGAGCCCGCCGCAGGCGCCTTGAGGGACGAGCGAGACGAAGTCGCTTGTCATAAAGGTGATAGCGTAGCTACGCGGGCTACAGCGGGAAATTTGCTGGCCGTGGACGATGATTATGCGGGAGAGGCAGAGATAGAGGGCGCCGGCGAGGAAGGCGGGGGCGATGGTTAGGGGGATGAGATAGCTATGATGGTTGTCAGGACTGTCCCAGGATTTAGATCGGATGGAGGATTGAGGGGGAAGAGAAGGCTTACATGATGAAATCGTTGAAGTCAAATGGGTTGCCATGCAGCATGATTCTGCCGGCATATCCAACAACCTCAAGAATGAGACCACAGATCATGCCGACCATGAATTCCCAAGTCTTGTACTTAATACCGAGTTCGAGCTGCGCGATCAGAAGCCGGCCAAAAGCAGCAACATAGACGGCATTGCCAGCAAGCGTGGGTAGGTATTCCACCTGAGCGCAGCTGAGGGGACATGTTGTCGGACCTCCAAACCACTCGACCAAAAGGAGAAATCTCCGCTTGGTCGCCCTGGATCTGACACATGTTCCCACAATGCAGTTGTCAGTGCTTTGGAGAGAACAAGAGTGGCATCTTGGCTGTGAATTCGAGAAGATGGAAGTTCAATTGTAGAGTGAGCGAGGAAGAAGGAAAATGAGTGAGAGGCTCGTGGCTACATTATATTGCACGAGTGATTTGATGGTTTGATCTCGGTCCATCACCATGAAGCACTCCCGCTCGTATATACTAAGTATATCCTCTCCACAATTCGCAGCCTTGACACAGCCCCTCAGGAACTGAATGCCTTCGCCACCCAGAACTTCTGTCCAAAATAGGTTAGATGTTTACGAGACAGCCCTACAGCCAGCGGATCCAGCCTTAATCTCAAGATCCACATGACGTGATTCGCCCAACACAGCAAAGACTCAAGCCTACCTAGCTAAGAGTAGTTAACCCTGTAGAAAAGACAACTCTTGATTAGCGCACGGGCGAGCATCTCGTGTCCATCTAGCCTAAAATGATCTCGTAAATATCTAACCGGAAACGGGAGTGCGCCTTCAGAAATGCATCTGGGCGGGAGCCGGGGGAACCAAGTATATATATTTCTCATAGTTTCCAAAAAGTTAATCTATACCACGATCTTAATCCTCTCCCTCTACGGCCGCGTTATCTCACTCAGCTACTCGCCTCGGTCGCTTTCCCATGACGTACTACTAATGCCGTGACTGACCGAGGTGAACCCAGCCTGCTTTCTCTCACCAACATCATGGCCAACCAACCTCCCTCAGAAGAGACCCAACCCGTGCCGGAGGCGGTCGTGCAGCAATCCCTACTTCAGCAAGCACAAGCTGCCACTGCTGCCCAGGCCGATCCTGCAAGACGCACGAGACAGGAGGCCCTCCTGCAAAAGTCTGACCTCGTCACTCCCAATGTAGTCGAGGACGACATACCCCCTCCTCCTTACGGCGAGATTCGCGACGAAAAGAACGATTTAGGCACCAGTGCCCGTGTCACCGATGACGGCCGTGTCAATATCCGCATCAACCAGCTCAATCGCCGATTATCCCAGATCTTTACTCCTGCTTTACGTCAACAGGTCCAGAGTATTCAAGATAGTCACCCGCCTCCTCCCTACATTCCCCCTTCTTTAGGAGGAGAGGGAGTTCCTCCAACCCCGACCTTGAACGTCGTCATTCAGGTCGTGGGCTCGCGCGGAGACGTGCAACCCTTCGTTGCCTTGGGAAAAGTCTTAAAAGACACATACGGCCATCGCGTACGTCTGGCGACTCATCCATACTTCAAGGACTTTGTGCAAAAGAATGGCCTGGAATTCTTCAGCATCGGCGGCGACCCCTCCCGGCTAATGGCCTTCATGGTCAAGAATCCCGGCCTGATGCCGGGCTTTCGCAGTTTACTAAGTGGAGACGTCGGTCAGCGAAGAAGAGATGTTGCCGAGTACATTCAAGGCTGCTGGCGATCATGTTATAAAGCCGGTGATGGGATAGGTCTTTGTGCTACCGACGATGACCAGTCTGAGCACTTTGGGAACGACCCTGGCTCCGAGCCTGCAGCAAGACCCTTCGTCGCCGACTGCATCATTGCCAACCCCCCAAGCTTAGCCCATATCCATTGCGCAGAGAAGCTGGGCATCCCTCTCCACATCATGTTCACTATGCCATATTCTCCCACCCAGGCCTATCCCCATCCACTGGCCAACATCCAATCCTCCAATGTCGACCCACAACTCACTAATTACATAAGCTATGCTATGATCGAAGTCCTCTTGTGGCAGAGCCTAGGTGACATCATCAATCGATTTCGCACGAAGTGTCTCGGTTTGGATCCCGTGAGTCTGATCTGGGCCCCCGGGATGCTCCAGCGTCTCAAAGTCCCTCATACCTACTGCTGGTCTCCGGCTCTGATACCCAAACCGAAAGATTGGGGCCCTCACATATCCATCTCCGGATTCTACTTTCTTAACTCGGCCTCTAACTACACCCCTGCCCCTGACCTCCAGGCATTTCTCGACGCCGGTCCACCCCCCGTCTACTTAGGTTTCGGAAGCATCGTTTTGGACGATCCCAATGCTATGACGGAGCTCATCTTCGAGGCTGTGAGGAAGACTGGCCAGCGTGTCCTCCTTTCCAAAGGCTGGGGAGGCATGGGCGCGGACAAGCTTCGTATTCCCGACGGCATCTTCATGCTAGGCAACGTGCCGCATGACTGGCTTTTTAAGCACGTCTCATGCGTCATCCACCATGGCGGCGCAGGAACCACGGCGGCAGGCATTGCCGCAGGCCGGCCGACTGTAATCATTCCTTTCTTTGGAGACCAACCTTTCTGGGGCGCCATGGTAGCGCGAGCAAGCGCCGGCCCGAATCCAATCCCTCACAAACAACTCACAGCGGACAAACTAGCCAATGCCATCAACTTCTGCCTGAAGCCCGAAAGCCTGGAACGTGCCAAAGAACTCGCAAGCAAGATCGCGGCGGAGCGAGGCAGCGACATGGGTGCTCAGTCGTTCCATCAACATCTCGAGGTTGACCGACTCCGTTGCACCCTTGCACCATCTCGACCCGCTGCGTGGCGCATCAAACGCACCCAGGTCAGGTTGAGCGCTTTTGCTGCCTGTACTTTGGCGAATGCAAATTTTCTAGATTTCCATGACTTGAAGCTCTTTAGACCACAAGAATATTGCACCGACGAAGGTCCTTGGGATCCAATATCCGGAGGCGCTGCGGCATGTTTTAGGGCATTCAGCGGCATGGCGATGGGGTTAGCCGAGGTTCCCTCAGAGACGTTGGAAGCTTTGCACGTTCCGATTGGATCCAGCCGACAGCAGTCCCAAAAATCAGTGCGAACAATCGCAAGGAAAAGGGAGACCTCACATGCGGAGCAAAGATCAGCTCCACCAACTTCGCCAGAACAAAGCCAGACGAGCTTGAATGTGCAGGAATCTCTTACTCGTATTCAAAGCCCTCCCAACCTCTCCAGTCTGTCATCTCCCACATCGAACATCGGATCAAGCTCTATCTCCGATGCATTGCAAGGCCAGTTGCGTCCCAAACAAGACGACTCTAGTCCAAGTCGAGTCCGCAGTCAGAATAAGTCCGGCTTCGGCAAGGACCATGACATGCTGCGTCAGACTGGCGTGCACACGAACAAAGGCCTCGGGCGTTTCGTAACGGCGTTTGTGCAGACGCCTATGGAAATCTCAATGGGTTTAACCAAAGGGTTTCACAATCTCCCTAAGCTTTGGGGAGACGATACCGTGCGCCCTCAAGAACAAGTCAGCGATTTCAAGTCAGGCGCCATGGCAGCAGGAAAAGAGTTTGGCTTTAGCTGGTACGATGGTGTTACTGGCCTGGTCACTCAGCCCTGGGAAGGCGCCCGGAAAGAGGGTGCTAGCGGCTTTGTCAAAGGAATCGGCAAAGGGGTCGCAGGATTTGCAACCAAGCCATTCGCAGGCTTCTCTGGTATCCTCGGTCATACGATGAAGGGGGTACAAAAAGAGGTGCAGAATTTATTCGGCAGCAATGTGCACAACTACATCGTCGCGTCTAGGGTAGCTCAAGGATACGAGGAGTGGCTACAGAGCTCCAATGCAGAAAAGCAAGACGTCATCGATCGGTGGAAGCTGATCCAGAAGTACCTGAAGAAAAAAGCCAACCCTGACGAGATGGTGCGAGATGTCCTGGAAGCATAGCGAAAGAAGAAGGACAGAGAGGACAGAGAGGCCCGCTAAAACTGCGGACGTACCGCGAGTCTTGTTCAGTCCGCCAACAGTGCAGATCCTCCAACCCAAGATTTCGAAAATGCCATGCTTACCATGGTTGGTTCACAGTTCTCTTTGCGCCCTGCGAACACAGGCCTCGAAGAATCGTTGGGAGCGGCTGAAATTAGCGATACCATTCCACTGTCAGTCTAGGAGACGTCACGTGGAGACGCAGAAGAATGCTAATGTAAAGCGGGCAATTCAGGAAAACCCGTCTTGGCTTTAGCGCCAACGACAAGAAGCTGCAGATTATCAGGCATATCACGAGAATTTGCGCTAGGCGATAGCGTCCAGCGAAGCTGAAGCTCAGTGATATACAAGCTAAACATTATTCCCAGCATGTAAGGTGACATACTAGGGGAAATTTACACCAGTGAGTTAGATTAGAGGTAGCAATTTGTAGTATATTAATATCTTCTGTTATAAACCAACAGGACTAAGCCCTGCAAGGGAAGGCAGAGGAGAATAAAACCAACACTACAAACAGAATAAGATAACAAATAACTAGGCGGCAGAGACCAACAGATTATATAATATAAGAAGATATATCCTTAGCATTAATAGATATATATTAATAGGGTAGAATATATCAGAAGAGATAAATATACTAATTGTTAAGAACCAACCAGCGATAGAAAGCAGAGGCAGACAAGGAAAGGACAAAACTATGACTAAATTGAGGCAGGAAAATCATGTAACCAGAAGTCTATTATTACATGATAAAAAAAAGTCTATAAAAGACTTAATAAAGAAAGTTTATAAGAGACTTAATAAGAGAAGTCTATAAAAGACTTAAAAAAATAAAAAATAGAGAGACTAAAAGAAAAAGAATATAAAAACACTTATTTTTATCTTATAATATATTTAGTTTTTTATACTTATTATATCTTAAGATTATATTTTTAAATAAAATTAATTTACTATGCTATCTACTATAGATTAGTATAAATAGTAATTATTAAATATATTCTTAATACTCTATCTAATAAGCTTTACTTCTAATTTAGTTAATTTTTATAAATATTTATTAAGAAGATCTAATATTTATAATAATACTATCTTATAT
Organism: Paecilomyces dactylethromorphus; assembly: GCA_029606265.1. Classification (NCBI taxonomy): domain Eukaryota; kingdom Fungi; phylum Ascomycota; class Eurotiomycetes; order Eurotiales; family Thermoascaceae; genus Paecilomyces; species Paecilomyces dactylethromorphus. Next base: position 3,170,813 of record JAPVCE010000034.1, read on the forward strand.
AACTTATAATAAGAAGACTATTAGTATTAAATATATTTAATATTTAAAACCTTTTTTAACTAATAGTAAGTAGTTATTTAGCTAAAAATAGATCTTAAAATATAATAAAATAAGCACTCTTAACCCTAGTTACTAAAGATTCAAGTATATAATAATATAGTATTATATTAATTCTAAAAAATATAGATAAATAACTAGCTATAAAACTAATAACTTTAGTATAATTATTATTAATAATAATATCTAAAAATAATAATAAATCTAATAACTCTACCTCACAGGCGCTATACAGTCTACATAAATTTATATTAGAATTGCAAGTAGCAACACTGCTAATTGGCTAGAGTAGGCGCCCTACTAATATAAAATTATATTAGATCTCTTTATATACAGTTTTAATTCTCTCTATAATTAAATTTAAATAAAAATTTAATTAATAATTTTACTTTAGCTATTAATTCTAATATTTTTATCTATATTTTAATTTAACTTAGAATAGGTTGGCTAATAAAAGCAAATTAAAAGAAAGTTAATATTTAGTTAAAAAATATTAAGCTTTTTGCTAGCTACTAAAATAATATTAAAAATTACTAAGTAGTTTAATAGATTAGAAATAGATAATTTTATTTTTTTAGACTGTTTTTGTTATGTCTTGGGATTTGTCTTTAGCTAAATAACTACTTACTAATAGTTAGAAAAGATTTTAAGTATTAAGTATATCTAACACTAATAATCTTTAAGTTAAAAGTTATTAAGTATAATACTATAAAATAATTATTAAATCTTTTATAAAGATTTATAAAGATTAATTAAGTTAGAAGCAAAGTCTATTAAATAAAATATTTTAAAGTATATCTAATAGTTACTAGTTTTATATTAATTTATAATAAGTAAACTAATTTTAATTATATATATAATTTAGATATAATTAAAAATATAATAAGCATAAAAAACTAAATATAATTTTAGATAAAAATAAGTATTTTTATATATCTAGTCTTTTATATATTATTCTATATACTATTTTATATATTATTTGTTTCTATATTATATACTATTCTAGTTTTCTTATATTTTAGTATAGTTAGTATATTAAGTTATTATATAATTAGATAGCTATTTTTTAAGTTTATTTTACTATCTAATTATATATTTATTTATTTATTTTATTAATAATAGTATTTTATATCTAGTTTTATTAGTAACTACTATACTAGGGGACGACTGTAAAACCTATCAATGAGCGAAAGAGGCGGAGATAAGACTAGATTAGAAAAACTTAAGAATTTAAGCTTCTTATAATCTAACATATTATCATTGAACTGTGTAAAAATTTTAAACTTTACTTAAACTCTAATACTGTCATCTATAAAGAATATGTGTGTAATATTGCTTGATTTCTTATTTTAATTCTCTTTTTTCTTTTTAAATATAATTTGCCTTTTTTATATAACCTATATTAAGCATACTGGATTCTCTAGTACACTACTTCTTTTTATAAAATTAGATTTAATTAGTTTATAATATTATTTTTTTTTTAAGCTTTTTTATTTTTAAAGATATAAATAGATTAAATATTTATTTTTATTTTTAATATAACTCTAACTCTTTTTTATAAATAATATTTTTAGTTTTATTATATTTTTTTAATATAAATAGGCATTAAAAGCTGACTCTTTTTATAATTAATATTATAAAAACTATTATTATTTTAAAAAGATTAAAAAGAGTAGGTTTATTATTAACTTTTTATATAAATATTATTTTTTTTATAGCCTCTTCTATAAAATAAATAATTATTATAAAAATTATATTATATATATTAAGTATAATTAAAAATATAAAAAATAATATAATTTTTAGCTTATTAAAGATAAAATTTAATATAAGCTTTAAAATATAAATAATAAATTAAAGTATTTTTAATCTAAAATAAATTATATATAATTTTAGCTAGTCTTAATTTTTATTTATTATTTTTATCTTTATAAGCATTAGAAATTTTTAAAAAAATATAATTTAAAAATGTTTAATTATAATATCTATATTTTTAAAATTTTAGAAGAGCTAAATTTTCTTAATAATATAGTTAAATTATATTATATAGCTAATAGTAATAATTATTAATATTAATTATATATTATATTAATAAATCTATTAATAAGTTAGTTAATTTATAATTTAAGTCTCTTTTTTTAGACTTTTGCTAATCTTAATATTTTTTTATTAAATATAAATAATTTATTAAATATTTAACTAGTTTCTAAGTATTTTTTAAAATATTATATTTTTTTTATTTAATTAGATATTATATCTATTCTTTAACTTTTTAATATTATAGTATTTTTTTAACTTTATATTTTTATTTAGTTTTAATTTCTAATTTTTTTATATTAATATCTGGTGGTGCTAGTTTTAATAATAAAATATAAAAAACTAAATATATTTTTATTTATTTAAATAGCTTAAGTTTATAATTAATATTTTTAATTTTTTTTTTAATTATAAAGAGTCTTAATTTCTTATAGTCTAACTTTTTATTTAATTATTTAATTTTTATATTTTTTTATAATAAGTAGACTTTCTCTTTCTTTTTAAAATCTAATCTTTTTTAATTTTAATCTTTTTTTATTAATTTTTTATTATTTTTATTAATTTTTTTTTTAAATACTAATATATTTCTTATAGTTTAATAATATATACTTTTACTTAGTTATTTATACTTTTTAAATTTTTTAGTATTTATATAAGTTCTAAATACCTTCTATAGTTTATATAAAATAAGATTATTTTAGTTACTATATATATTAAATTATTATATATAAACTATACTACTAATAAATATTCTACTTAATTATTTTATTAGTAGTTTATATAATATTATAGATATTACTTAATTATTTAATTTATTTATTCTAACTATTTATCTATTTATAAATAATATATTATACTATAATAGTGCTTTATTTTTATTAATATTATAATTATTTTTTATAATTTTATTATAAATTATAGATCTTTATTTATAATTATCTTTTTTAGTATACTATACTTACAGAATATATATCTTATTAATAGATATATAATATTGCTTACTATAGTTTTTTCTTATATTAATATTATATAGATATATTTTGTTAGTCTATTAACTACTATAAATATTATATTAAATTCTCTAGACTTTAATAATTTAATAATAAAATTTATTATAATCTATTCTTATAGTTTCTCTAGTATTTTAATTATATATAAGCTCTTATATAGTTTATATTTTATTATCTTATTTTATTAATAATTATTATAGTTTTTTATATATTTAGTTATATTTTTTTATATTTTTAGAAAGTAGTAATTTCTTTTAATTTTTTTAGTTATTTTCTTAATCTCTATATATTCTTATTTAAAATTATTATAATATTATTATATAACTTTTTTTTTTATTAATTATAATATTTAGACTAGCCTGTATATAGTCCATGTTAAAGAATAGAGCACTTCATGCTAATTGCTAACAAAAGCTTGCCGATGCTAACTCCAGAACATATTAGCATGCTCTAAACTTTAGGAAAAATAGCTTTATTCTTTCTAACTCTAACCTAAGTTAAATAAACATATCTTTTTATATTTTTATAATATTATTTAAATCTATGGTCTTTTTACTATATCTATGTATAGTTCTAGCCCAGTAGCCTCTGTAATAGTTCTAGAATATAAAGTGCTATTTTTATACCTTCAAGTCCTGCTAGCCTTCTGGGTCGTTCTCTATATTATATATAGAGATTATTATATATAGCAAAACCTTCTCTATTATCTATTAAAAAAGCATTATTTATTAAGTTATTAATAATAAAGAATTATATCTTTTTAAAAATTAGACCCAGTTGCTCTCTTTTATAATAGAATAGTATATCTATAGAATAATACTAATAAGATTTAGAGGTTGCTAACTACACTAGAATTTCTCTACCATTTTTCTGACTGCAATTTTTATTTAACTAGCACTGATTAGATCTGATAATATTATAATTAAAAGCATTAGTAGCAGGTTGTATATTAAAGGACTATCCTATAGTATAAGGTATATATGCAGATGCTATTTCAGTAGAAGTAATATTAATAATACTTTGCTATAGTTCTAGTTAATAAGATCTACTAGACTGTCCCCTTACTATATATATATCTCTACACCCATATATCTTAAAATGCCTTATTATTAATTTATAACTTATTATCTTTCTCCCTCATTCTTTATAATACATGAGATTAAATCTAGAGACAATATTAACAAAGTTAATATCGGCCGCATCATAATTATGTTAAGATCACTTAACATATTTCAAAGCTTATATTATAAATGTAGCAGATAGGTATTTACATTTATCTTTTTAGACTAGAGCTCTATGACTTTAGTTTTAGCTATTATATTTTTTAGATCTAGAAAGAGCCATCTTTATTTCTAATCTATAAAAATATTAGACAGGTTCTAAAGAATACTATAACTATTTTTATATATAATTAGAATATTAAGACACAATATCTTAGCCAGCACAATACATAACTACTAAATATATTTATACAGCAGGAGACCTCTCAAAATTTTATTACTATACTTTAAAACCTATAGTCTTATTAAAAATATATTAATATATAGCAGCAGCTAATCTGCTACTAGAACTACATTATTAAACAGAGCTATCTTTAAGAGACACTCTTCTAGCCTAGTAATTAACAGCTTAATATATAGTATAAGATAACTAAGGCCACAAGCAACCTTAGCTATTAAATAAATCTAGATTATAATAAGGCAGATCACAACACTTTACAAGACTAGCTTAATTAGATAATTTTTATATTTAGCCTTGCTATTATCCAACATTTAGTATATTATTATAAGTTTAATTTTATTCTAGTATTATATGCAGCTATATAGTTCTAAAGCCATCAGCAAAGGGCATAAATACTTATTAAAAACTATACCTTAATTCTCTTACAATTAATCTATAACTATCAGATAATAATACTTGCCTAGGTATTATCTAATAGCAGAAATAACTAGAATGCAGATCTAAAGACTATAATCATTGATCTTTAGAATTAGTAGTTATTAAATGATATAGAAGATTCTATTATTAAATTATTAAAGAACTAGTTACTTAGCTTCTAAATTAGTTAGACTAATATTCTGCTGGCCTAACTTCACTGGCATGTAGATAAAGAGACATTAATCTAGTTAGATATAATCTTCCACTTCTCTAATCTCTATCAAATTATCTTCGATAGAATTATAAAGACTTAATAAATCTTTAATAAAGAGCTCTGCCTCAGTGGCTGATTTAGTCTCATAGATAATATTCCTTATCTAGACTTTAGACTTCTTATCAACAACTAAGATGCTACTGCACTAGGTTAGTTATTTCTTACTAATTTCTAGAATATATTCTCTTTAGATCTTTTTTAAGACTAGCTAATCTTCTAGGTTAGAAAAATATAGGTATTATTTTATATATTCTAGTTATAGACAGCCGCCAGTGCTTAAATAATTTATATTAATGCTATATAACAATATAAGAATGCTATCTAGCAATTTTTGTGTGCAGTAATAGTTCTATTTTTTATTAAATCTGCTTAACAAAAGCATTGTAATGAGTTTACTAGACTCTAGTAAAGAAATATAATATTAATTATACAAGACCTCTTTCTCTATAATAGGCAGATGCTCTTTATTCTTAGCTATTATAAGACCTAGACTTAGACAAATGCCTCTTAATAATTAGTTTAGTTCCTCCTTCTAAAAGTCATTCAGCTTATTACTTAATACTTTACTCTTGTTTAGCTATTCTAAATATTTTTTTAGTAGAAGACATTGGGGCCTCTAGCAGTCTTAAACTATCTCTAGTTTTAGGGCTCTAATCCATGGCAAGCAGATATAATAATACAGGTTATAGTAGATGCCAGAAAGCTCTACTTAAGAAAGCATATCTATATCTAGGGCTAGCAATATATTACTATAAGTATTACCTAATAGAAGTTTATAAGTGCAAAAATAAATCTGCTAATCAAGGCAGGTAGAGATAATAAGAAGATAAAACCTCTACTTAGTAGTATGCTTAATATGCTCTACTAACAGACTAGCTATACTTTCTATACTAGCAATTATATCTATAAAAAAATAATAAACTTTCGGACTAGATTAACAGACGCAGGACTTTAAGAGTTTTAGCATATTAGTTAGCTCTAGCACTAGTTTATATATAACTTTATCTCTTTCTTGCATTTATTTGCCTAGCTACATCAGTCCATTGCCTCTTAAATACTATAAATTTAGAGAGAATAAGACCTAAGCATGGGTTATAGTTCTTATCTTTCTTAAACTAAGATAGTAAGTGACTAGAGTATATCTAGCTATTCTTTAATTTAATTCTCTTCTCCTCCGACTAAGCAACACTAGAAGGAAGAAAAAGAGGAGAAGCTTAAGAGCCTAATTATATAGCATATAATATAATAGAAGGCGCCTGCTCAGACTTAGCAGTGATAGTATATAGACTAAACTATAGAGATCCTCCAGCAAATATATAATATAAATGCCTAATATTATAGCTGTGGGCAGCAGCAGGCAATAGAGTATATTTTAGTAGGTAGTAAGTAGATCTTAGCAATTCTATAGATTAGCAAGAATAAGAGCCTGCTTTATCTTCTCTTCTATTAGCTCTCTAGTACAGAAATAATAATAATTATTCTGCCTTTAGTAGTGTTAAAGACTAAGATATAGTGGCAGTGCGCCAAGACTAGCATTAAAACACATATATAGAAGATTAACTTAGACCTAGATTAGCTCTATTTCTATTCTCTTATTCTAATTACAGTTGAGCAGGCGGTGCAATATCAATTCTATAATTTTTTAACTTAGCTTTATATTACTAATAAACTAGACTAAATAGTGTTTAACAAGTGTTACCTTGCTCTTATAGTAGTATTATATTAGGCTACTATAGGACTTCTGCTAGTGCTCTACTTTTTAATAATTCCTATAATCTTTTTAATAGACACTCTGCCACTATTAATAGTGCCAAAATTCAAGCAAGCAATATTATTATAGAGTACGCGGATAGTTTGCAGCCGTACTATATAGTAAAATATCTTTTTTTATATTAGCCACTGCCCTCTGCACTATAATTTTATTTATAACTTTGCTATTTCTAGCATTAATAAAGTTATTTAAGGTCTCACTGCTAGTATCTATACTATTATTTACTGCCGCCTTAAGGATGTTACAAAGGAGGTAGCATAGGCGCTCTATACACCAGTCTATCACTCTATATCTAATAGTAGCAAAGAGAAGGCTGATATCTTTATACACTAGCGCGCTAGAGAACTGCCTTACCTTGTTGCTATATTTACCTTTAGAATAGGCATTGACTATTTGGCAGTCTAATAGGTGGTCTATATTAGAGTCCTATAGAGTGCAATCAACTTTACCTAAAAGATTAGATGACTTAGATAAGACAGTATCAAAAAACAATTAATTATTTTAATTGCCCCTGGGTAAAAGGCTATAAGCATAGACTGCCATAAATAGCTACTAGATAGTGCAGAAGTAGCTATGCAGAGCTATATTAGAGCTTATAGTTGTCGCGTATTAGAGCTCTTGCATTTCCTTAATAGTGACAGCTATCTTTGCCTATCTAAGACACTACTATACAATCAATATTAGGCCGCTAGTTTAGTCTAGCTCTCTCTAGCTCTTTTAATAGCTTCCTTTTTAAGAGATAGACACCTTTCTCTAGAAGCTAAGAGGAATAATAATCTAAAAGACTTATAGGCTAGGGCCCAGCTTCTTTAGACTTAGATTTAATAGTAGGCGCATAAATTAGCGGACTATATTATCTCTTTTAAAATATAATAGAGCATCTATATAATTTATTATTATCTTTCTTATCTAGAATTTAGGCAGGTTAGACATGCCCGACATCTGCTCACAGGGTGCAAGAATCTAGAGCGGGTTCAGTTTTTTGCTGTGAAATAGACAGCACAGGCCTAGGGATAAGGCTGTAGAAGGTGGTTTAGATAGTATTATAGTTGCTACTAGTATTTTAACCTGCGGGTTATATATAAGGCGGTGGAAGCAGATAAGTGTTAGTTTGTAAACTTTATAATGCCTACTTGCTAAATAATCTTTTAATATCTGAGTTAGGTTGCTCAGTATCTTAATTTGCTTAGAAGTGGCTATATGGCAGAAGACAAGGCAAAATATCTATTATAGCTTGGCAAAGAACAGGAGATATTTAAGAAGGCAAAATTGTGAGCAATTACAGTTATAGATTTTATATTTTAGTAAATGGCTAGACTGGCAATTAAAGACTGAAGTTTATAAGTTGTATAAAGAATATTACTAGAGTTAATAGAGAGCAGACTTATCTCTTAGCTTAGAATTAGCTTTACTTAATATTATTCTTACTCTTTATTTAGAATAGTTTTAGTCTTTCTATAGCTTTCTATCTCTCATATTAATTAAGGTATTTTAGATCCACTATATTACTAATTCTAGCTTATTTAAAGTAAGGCCTACTAGATTTACTCTCTAAGCTATATTTTGTAGTTACTTTGGTACTGACCTCTATATAGATTAGGATGTATACTAACCAGTTCTATTAGATACTATTTGTATAAAGAACCAACTCTATTATTTAATAGACTTTAAAGTCCTTTTTTCTCTTATCTCTTCTGCCTTATATGATGCACTATCTTATTTTAATATGTGTAAATTATCTCTTATATATTCTTTTGTTACGCCCCTTAGATCTATTTTTAGCTGAATTACCACTCACTAGTAGTTTAAGAAGGTTTTTTAAGTTTAATCTGTTTAGCCCTTCTGTCTCGCTCTTCTCTATTAAAGTTTTTTAATAGTTTTTTATTATTGTCTAGATCTTACTTGATTTATAAAGCTGACTTAATTTGCTCTTCTTAAGTATGTCTTATTATTGCTATTTATACTAACCCTATAGTAGATTGCATAGTAGATAGATTTATTATATATTTTTAAATACTATTTATATAAAGAACTCTATATATCTATCTAATAGAATAAGTGTTCTTATCTATTTAGTTCTTTTTTTGATTCTTTTTATAATAATAGCATCGCTTCCTTCTATATCTATATTTATTTTACTCGCAGTTGTTTCTTCTCGCAAAATTAGGTCTAGTTAGTCTATCTATTTTCTATATAAGAAGATGTCTTTAGATTAGCTCACCTAAGCCTATTAACTAAGCATAAGTGCCTTGATAGCAAGGCAATAGCAAGTTAATTATAAGATACTTATCCTATAAAATCTATAGAAGTTTAATAAGAAAGAATCAGTTGGTCTAGCTACTCTATTAAATTATATACTAGAAAATTTAATAAAATAGATCGCTACCGCTTCTAACTAGTATTTGTTCTCAATTTCTATATCACTTTCATTACTCTCTATTACATTATTATAATTCTATTATTTAGTAACCTCTAGTCCTGAGATTCTAGAGTATTCACTTAAATAATAATACCTTTATTATGTATTATAGGCTTTGTTCGAGTTATTATACTTATTAGTTTTATTTATGCTTAAATTACTTTTCTCTATTCTTTTCCGATTAATTTTATCTGTCAGAATTATTTTTGACTTAATTTTGTCTTCTTTATCTCTTACTATTAATATATTTTTTATATCTACAAAGGTGTTCTTCAGTTAGGTAATTTTTGCTTGTAAAATATATAAAAGAATTAATTTTATAACATCTATAAGAGTTTGGTCTAAAAGCATATATTTATTTTGCTAGTTCATTGCATTATATGCTATAAAATCTAATTAAATTAATTATAATTATATCTAATTAGTATTTGCTCTAAATTTCTCTATTCCTTTAACTATATTTTTTAAGTTATAGACCCAGCCACGGGACCTAAGCATATTAAAAAAAAGAGTAAAGTTAACTTTAGCATCACTAGCTAATTAGATAACTAAAAAAGAGAGAGAGATATATACTAGAAGAAATATACTTAAAAAAGTTTTAATATATAAGAATAGCTATTTCTATTTAATAATCTATTTAGTTAAATTAATTTCCCACGCTATCTACTACTGGTTCGTATGATAGTAACTATTCAACCTTACTTTTCACTTAGTTAATGTTTAGAAAGGCTATATTAAGAGATTTCTATTATTAGATTAATGTTTTACCGATTTTAGATTTAAAAATCATCAGTATTATACTTACTTAATACTTAAAATGTTTTTTTCCATATTAATATATAGTAATTTAGTTATAGATAGGTGCTTTAATATAATAATATTACTCTAGCATCTTGTATGTTTTTTTTTTTTTTGTTTGTTTGTTTGTTTGTTTGTTTGGTTTTAAAAAAAGAAGTTATATATTAAGTGATGGCATGCTATCATTATATATATAAAATAGAGGTAGAGAATAGGTTATCAACATTTACATTATTATATTATATATATATATATATGCTGCATAGAAAATACTAAAAAATAAATATAAGTTAAAAAAGAGAAAGCTAGCTAAAAAGAAAAAAAACTTTTATATTAATAGATGTTTCTTTGATTAAATTCTTTACTACTTTTAATTAGTAGTTTAGTTTCTTATACTTACTCTAGAATTATATTTGCTAAACCGCTAAACCGCTAAATCGCTAAACCGCTAAACCGCTAAGGGGGGAATGGAAATTCGCGGGACGGAAATGAACCGCTTAGGGTTAGGTTAGGGTTAGGGTTAGTTAGGGTTAGGGTTAGGGTTAGGGTTAGGTTAGGTTAGGGTTAGGGTTAGGTTAGGGTTAGGGTTAGGTTAGGGTTAGGGTTAGGGTTAGGGTTAGGGTTAGGG
>JAPVCE010000035.1:0-16055 GCA_029606265.1 Paecilomyces dactylethromorphus
TTTTTTTTTTTTTAGAACTTTTTATAAGCTTTTATAAAGAATGCTTTTTTATATAAATATTACTTGACTATTATTAGAATAGAATAACTTTTAATAGCTTAATTCTCTAGCTTTTAATTTATCTTTTTTAAATATTTTAAGACTCGATCTACTTCTTCTATTATTAAGAAATGCAGTATAATCTTTATTTTAAGATTTAACTATAAAACTTGGCCTAGAATAGCCTTTTTTAGAAATATTATACTCTTTATATTAATATTAAAAATACTTTTTTTAGCCTTATTAAGTGCTTTCTAATCTTTTTTTTTATTATATAATAAAATTATTGCAGCTAAAAAAGCTCTCTATTTTTTTTTAATATTTATAGATATAAACAGCTCTATAAATAGTATAGTTTTTATTTTTATTTTATTTAGTTTTTAAGTCTTATACTCTTTTAGTTTAGTCTTCTATAAGATATTCTATTTAAATTTATAATATAAAAAAATATATACTATATCCTCTTTACTATTTATAAATATATAATTATTAATTAAGAATTCTTTAGCTCTTTTAAAAAATAATAGATAATAGTATGCTATTAGTTTTAAAATATTTAGTTAAATTAGTGCTATCTAAATTAAGTAGAAGATAAGACTTTAAAACATTAGCTTCTAAGTTATTAAGTAGTATATTATATTAAGATATAGGTTTTTAGTAGTTCTAAATATTTTATAATAATTTATTATTTATAGCTTATAGTATACTATATCTATAGCTTATTTTTTTTCTTTTTTTTTTTATAATATTATTTTTTAAATAGCTAAATTTTTAAATATTTATTATATTTTTATAGCTTAATTTTTTTTACTAAAATAATCTTTAGCTTAATATATTTTCTTTTTATTTCTTACTAATTATTAGTGTTTATAAGTAATATTAGGTTTTTTATAATTATATATTTTAATTATAGCTGCTATAGTTTATTTTCTTATTTTTTAAATAGAATATCTAAGATTTTTAAAAGTATATTTAATAACTTTAGGCTAGAAATTACTATCTAGCTAATTTTTTAATTATTATTAAATAAGTCTAGAGCTTATATAGCTTTATTAATACTTTTAGATATAATAGTATAAGTCTCTTTAGAATTAGCTTCTAATTTTTTACTATTTTTTATAATTTCTAATTTATTTAGATTATTTAATATTTTAGGCCTAATATTAATCTTTATAATATTAATAGATTTTATTACTAGCTTTTTTATTTCTTTTATATTATTTTATTTATCTTTATTAGTTAATATTATTTTTATAATATTAATTAATAGCTAATCTTCTATATTTAGTTTTAGATTTTTATTACTTTTAAAGTTCTTAAATATCTTCTAATTCTATTATTTTAGAAGCTTTTTATACTTATTTTTAAAGTTATATAGTATTTTTTATTTAATTTTAAATCTTATTACTATAGCTTTTATTATAGCTATAATTTTAATTTTTTAAAAGATAGTAAATTCTATTTTTTTATATTTTTTTAGTCTCTTTAGAGTTATATATATTAATAAAAAGTCTATATTTATTTTAGCTTTCTTATTAACTAGACTATTTATTAATATTATTATTATTTTTTAAATATTTTTTATTTTATCTTTAAGTGCTTTGCTCTTTATTTTATAGTTTTTTTTATTTTTTTATTTTTTTTTTAAATTTATATCTTTTAAATATTACTTTTTTAGGCTTATAAACTACTTCTTAATTTTAGATTCTTTATATAGTTTCTTAGATTTTTACTTTTTAATTCTTAATAATTAATATATTAGTTTCTTATTAATTGCATTATTTAATCTAAATAATTTTATAGTTTATTATAGGTAGTCTCTATATAGTTTCTTTATATTCTTTTTTTTTATAAGATTAAGCACTTTTTTAGCTTTTTTTTTAAATAAAGTATTACTATCTACCCAGCTATATTTTTATAGTAGAAATATATTTTAATATATATATTTAGTCTTTCTATTATCTAACTAAATTCTATATAAAAATTACTTTTATTTTTTTATATTTATTATCTATTGCTTATACTTGTCTTCTTTTTTTAATATTTTTTATAATCTCTCTTATAGAGTTATAATTTTATTTTTTTATATTCTAAGTATACAAGCTACTAGAAGTATATATTTAATATAAAAATTATTATTAATTACTATTATTTTATTTAGCTTTATAATAATAGTTTTTATATTTTTTTATTCTTTTTTTTTTTTATTTTTATTTAGAATTTTTTATAATAAAAAAATTTTATATCTATATTCTAGCTATTTTAGTTTATTATTTTTATCTTTTTTTTTTTCTTTTTCTTTTTCTTTTTCTTCTTTATTATTAAGTGTAAATTTTATTTTCTTTATAATTTTTTTACTTTTTTGTTATTTATCTTCTTCTATTAGTCTCTTTTTATTTTTTATATTATTAATAATAATTAATATTAACTTTATAATATTAATTATTAACTTATTATTATTTTTATTTTTAAGTTTTAGTTTTAGCTTAGACTTATCTTTAATAATAAATAGTTTATATTTAATAGTAGATCTATTTATTATTAAGTTAATAATCTTAATATTATTTAAGTTTTAGATAAATATAGAGTCTAGTCTATTAATAATAAGATTATTACTATCTATTTAAGCTTTTTTTTCTAAGAGCTTTATCTTTATAATTTAATCTAGTATAGCTTATCTAATAAAAACTTCTTTTATTAACTTTTTTATCTTTATAATATTTATAGCTTAAATATTATTTTTTTATAATATAGCTTTTTTAATTTATCTTTCTTATTTAATTCTATTTATTATTATCTTAAAAAGAAACTTTAATATTATCTTTTAAAAAAATATTATTATTATAAAGTCTTTAATATATTTTAAAATTAACTATCTCTTTATATTTTTTATAATTCTTTTTATAACTGCTGCATTTTATTTCTTTTTAATAATCTTTAAGTTGTTTTTATTTAACTTTTATTTTTTTTATAATTTACTTTTAGCTTTCTAAAGGCTTTAGATAGTCTTATAATAGTTAATAAATAGATTATTTAGTATATTATTTTCTATTATATATTTTAGAATTCTAATTAATATAGCAGTCTGCTTTTTTTTAAATATAACTACTTAGATTGCTATTATATCTATAATCTACTTTTTTTCTTTTTATATTAGTTTATATTATTTAATATATTCTAGTATAGCTACAAAAAGTTTATTTAGATTTATAAAATAACTAGCTCTTTATTAAATAAATTTAAACTAATTATATCTTTAGACTATTAGCACTATTTTTAACTTTATTTTAATAATTTTATAGATTTTTTAAAATCTAATATATCTTTTTATTAGATTTAATTTGTAGTTATAAGGTTATTATAATAAAATTAATAAAAGATTACTATCTAACTAAAATATTTTTTTTTATTTTATATTTTTTATATTAGATAGTCTTTTAAAGATTAATATTTTTTTTTAATATTAAATTTTAATATTATTATCTAAGGGCTAGATAGCTAAGAAGTATATTTAAATTAAAAATTAACTTTAATTTTTTAATATTAATTTTTAATTAATTCTCTCTCTTCTTTCTAATATTTACTATATCTTTTGCAGCTATTTATCTAGTCTTATAGCTTTAAATAAGCTTAGTATTAATCTTATTCTATAATTAATAATTTTAATAATAGTAGTTAGCTTGCTAGTATAAAGACTGCTATAAATAAACATTATATACTCTATCTTATAAGCTTTTATAATAAAATTTAGATATTAATTTTAGCTATAATAAAGGCTTAGTTATTAATTTTAAATTAATATAATAATAGTTATTATAAAGAAGAAGAGAAAGAAAGAGAAAGAAAGAAAATATTAATAATCTATTTATATTAAAAAATAAAAGTTTATTTATCTTTTTTAAATTAGCTATTTGCAGAGATCTAAACTAGTTATAAACTTTATATAAAATATAGATATTATATAAGTTAAGTTTTATTAATATTACTTAAATTTTATTCTTAATAATTACTATCTTATATTAAAATACTTATATAAAATAGCTATTATATTATTACTAAAAAGATAGATTAAATATAACTATTATAAATATTAATTTAGATAATATTTAATGCTTATTATCTTTATTTTTTTTATTTTTTATTTTTATTTTAAAAATAAGTTTAGCTGGCTTAACTGTTTTTTTTTTTCTAATATAATATAGTTTTAGATAGTTTCTATAAGTTAAATCTTTAAATACTATTTTATTAAGCTTCTTAAGTCTATAAGATTTTTTTTTTAGTATTTTTTAAATTCTATATAATCTAAACTATCTATATGCTAGTTTAGCTAAGTAGAAGATCTCTATCTTAATATTATAAAGTAATACTATCTAACTAACTATTAGCTAGTTTTTTTAAAATCTTTTTTTATTATTAAAAAGTTCTTTTCTCTACTTTTTTATTCTCTAAATTTTTTATTATATTTCTTTTATATTTATATCTTTAAGCTCTATCTATCTAGCTTATAAAATTAGTAGATTTTTAGTAGTTTTTATATCTTTCTAAATAAATATCTTTTATATTAGGACTTCTAGCTTAATTAATAAAATAATATTATACTTTATTAGAGCTTAAAAAGATATTAATTTTATTAATATCTTTATTATATTATAATTAGTTTATATAATAGCTAATAAATAGTCTAACTAATTTATTTTTATTTTTTTTACTATCTTTTATAGATCTTTAATAAGTCTTTTATAAACTATCTTAATAACTCTGTTTATTTTTAGATTATAGAGTATTATTTTAATATAAAATATCTTATATTTTTTAATAAAAATATTTACTACTTCTTTATTTTCTAATTTTTTATTATATATTAATATATCTATAACTCTCTATCTATAGATCTAATCTTTAAAGATAAATCTTACTATAGCTTTTAATATAGAGTTTATAAGTGCTTATATTTCTAGCTATTTAAAGTTATTATATATATTTATTATATAAGTTTTTTTTTAGCTAGAAGAAGTTATTTTATAAATATTAAAGTAAACTTTTATTTTTTTTAAAAAAATATAGATTAACTATAGTATCTTTTTTATTTTTTTATTTACAGCTTTTTAGCATTTATTATATAATTTTATTTATTTTTTAATATTTTAGTATATATTTTATCATTAGTAGCAGTCAGCTATTTTATAATATATAGCTTTCTTTTTATAATATCTATTTTTTTTATAAAAATTTCTAAAAATCTCTTTTTTTTTGCTTTTATTATTTATTATTATTTTATATAAAATATTTTAGCCTGCTCTTTTAAATAGAATTTTATTTTATATTATAAACTTAATAGCTTTTTTTTTAAACTTTTTATATTTTACTTTACTTATTTTTTCTAGTTTAGCTAGAGTTTATAGCTATTATATTATCTATAATAATTTATCTAACTAATATAGTTATAAAATTAGCTAATATTTTTTCTTGCTTTTTATTTTTATTAGATTATAAAAATATACTATATTAAATTAAATATTAAAAAACTTTTTAATATAGTTATTTTCTATTTTTTGCTTATCTTTATCTATTAATAATTTATAAAATAAATTATTAATAACTAGATTCTTTTTTTTTAAGATATGCTTAATTATAAAGTTAAAAAATTAAATTTATATAATCTATTTTATAACTATTAATTTTAGTAAGTTAGTAGCTATATAGTTAAGCTAAATTACTAAAATATTAGTATTAACTTCTAATTAAAAGTAGACTTTATAAAGATAAAAATAAAACTTTTTTAGTATTTTTAAGACTGCTCTATATTTTAGCTTTTTTATATTATACTTTTTTTTTACTATTATCTATATTTTACTTTTAAATCTAGCTAAATATCATCCCTGTCAGCTACGCCTTTGAGCTCGATCCTTGTTCAAGCTCCTCGTCGATTTCATCCCCGTCAGCTACGCCTTTGAGCTCGATCCTTATTTAAGCTCCTTGTCGATTTCATCCCTGTCAGCTATGTCTTTAAGCTTAATCCTCATTCAAGCTTCTTATTGATTTTATCCCTATCAGCTACACCTTTAAGCTTAATCTTTATTTAAGCTTCTTATTAATTTCATCCCTGTCAGCTACACCTTTAAGCTCAATCTTTATTTAAGCTCTTTATTAATTTCATCTCTATCAGCTATATCTTTAAGCTTAATCTTTATTCAAGCTCCTTATTAATTTTATCTCTATCAGCTATATCTTTAAGCTTAATTCTTATTTAAGCTTCTTATTAATTTTATTCTTATTAGCTATATCTTTAAGCTTAATTTTTATTTAAGCTTCTTATTAATTTTATCTCTGTTAGCTATGCCTTTAAGCTTAATTTTTATTTGAGCTTCTTATTAATTTTATTTTTGTTAGCTACACCTTTAAGCTTAATTTTTATTTAAGCTTTTTATTAATTTCATTCCTGTTAGCTATGTTTTTGAGGTGAAAGACTTATTACCACAGTAAATATAGATATATTATTATATATCTTTACTATAAGCAACACTGACATTAGTATTAGTAATACTGCAACTCTAATATCTAGCTTAATTCTACATTTAGCTTTAACAGAAATCTAGCTTGACCTAGAACCCCCTTTTTTATACATATCTATTAATATTTGTGTTAACTAACATGTCTTAATTAAAATAATACCTTCTAGAGATCCTACCCCAGGTTAGAGCCAGGATTGATAGAGCCACTTTACTAGTCTTAACACCTTTATTTATGCTATTAAATATACCTTTTTTATTCACCTAGGCTTTTAGAGTCTACAGTCCTTATAATACTATTTTAAGCTAAGCTATATTGTAAAGTTAGATTAGTATTGTGCCTGTAGGCCTCTAAAAGTTTGATATTTTTCTATAGATTAGGCAGAACACACTTTCTTTTAAACATATATTTTATTATTTGACTAGTTTCATCTGATTTAGTTTAATAAATTTAATTTAAATAGCTCCCCCCCTAGACTAGCCTACTTTAGAGATTAATAACTTAGAATTAATTATTAATAAAGTCTTCTATTTAAAGGCCTACTATTATATAGTCATATAGTTTGCCAATGCTTACTCTGTAAAAAGATCAAGTATACAGTATATTAGTATATTTATAGATAAGATAAACAAGATTATAACTAAACTGCTAGATTAAAATCTTAAAGATATAAAAACTAGACTAAGTCTAGGACTAGTGCTAAAGGACTAGGCAGACACCCCTAGAGACTCCTAGAGAATTACTTAAGAAACTAGCTTACTATATTTATTTATAATATCTAGTATGCGCTGCTTAAAACAATAGAATCTAGAGGTTATAGAGAGCTCACCACCAGGCCTATATATCTTAATCTCTTTAGATTTACTCTCTGCGGCATTAACAGATAAAGAGGATATTTAAATTTAAATCAGATAGAAGGGCCCTGACTCTCTTTATAATAGAAAACTAGCAGCAGTTATTATAGAAAAAATTAATATAGTTCTATAGTGCAGTCAAAACCCATCTATAGCATCAGCCTAGATAGTAGATATAAAGAGATTAAAAAGTAGTAACCTAGACCTATTCACACTAAATGCTAGTTTGTAAGAAAGACTTATTTATAATATAAAGAACTGGCTTTTAATGCTTCTACTAAAACACTAGGCCCAGATATTATCTAACTAATATAATATTCTCATGCACAGCATTCCTACTAACTTTCTACCTAAAGCTAAAGATATTAAGAAGGCTAAACAAGAGATTCTCTAAAAAAACTATAGTATAGTGCTTATAGTAACAATCCTCTATTTTAGATAGGCTAGAGAAGACTTATGTCTAGATAAGCCAAAATTCTTATTAATAGTCTTTTTTAATAGCCTAGTGAATGCAAACATACTTCTAATCTAATAGCATCTATTCTTTCAGAAACTGGCACTCTAGATAGAGCTATATAACTTAAGGCTTTATATTATACAGTATATCTAATGCTATAGTTTTAGACATGTTGCCTCTATATATACTACTTCTATTTAATACCTATATTATGCTAATAATTATTTTAAGAAATACTGCCCAGTTCAGAGACTGCTACTATAATACTACTATACTAACTACAATAGCAACTATATTACTATTAACTATGCCTGCCTAAAATAAAAAGAACTTAAAAGAATACTAGAGATTAAAAAGAAAAAGAAAGCTAAACTTTTCCTAGTACTATAACCCTAGCCTACAGCAGCACTTGCTATTATTACCACTACTACTACTATCTAGACCACTGATTTCTCTAGAGCAGAGGCCCCAGATATAATCCTAGCTAACTCTCTAGATGTTAATAACACAAATATATTTTAGAAGTTTATAGAGAAGAAGACAAGCGCACTAATAGTAGTCAATTCCCTAACTAGACTACTATTCTCTTTAAAACTAACTCTAGAGACCTACCTGCCTACAGCACCAACTCTCTTAGTATTAGTATAGATCCCCATGCTGAACCTATTTAATATCAATCAAGCATTAAAATGCAGCTATACTAGCCCAACAGTTACAATATTAGAACCTAGCTCTATATTCTAATCAACTATTAATAGTAATATAACTACTATAATAACATCTTCTAACAAGTTTTAGTTCTATTAGCCCTCTTTACCATCAATAACTCAGCCTAGACCCTTAAAGACTTATAAATATAATATAATCATTAACTACAGTCCCTTAGAAGATATAACTAACAATATTAACCAGCCTATACTAAAGCTAGTATTAAAGCTAACCCCAGCAGCCAAGCCCACTATAAAGCTTAGCTATCTGCCTAAGTACAGCTATAACCTAGTCCCAATTCCTAGACCCTAGAGACTAGAGCTTATTATAACACCCACTCAAAAACCAATCTTCAGCACCAACAAAACTGTCTAATATTGCACAGCCTCTTTATCTAAATCCTTAGAATCTTACAAGAGGAGTCGGCCTAAAAGATCTAAAAATAAGCTGAAATAGTAAAAGACTATTTATAAAAATAATGACATGCCCAAAGCAACATTTATAGTAGTTAAACTAGACTACTTTATTATACTTAACCCTACTAGCACCCGCTAGCAACAAGCTCTAAGCATCCCAGCCCCAATCAAAACATCCCCTCAGAATCTAAAGCCAAAGAAGTTCTACAAGAAGGGCGCCTAGTGGAGAATCCTAAACACATTCAACCTACAACCAAACAAGTTCTACTATTAAAATAAGTATTAGTAATATCCTTTAAGAGAGAAGAAAGACACCTACAACACCATGCTAAATAAAGCATATAACAAAGACTATAAACACAATAGCAAGTATAATACCATGCTATTCTTTAAGAACCCTATCTAGAACCCCCACCTCTGCTCCCATCCCTGCCCTCACACCACCCCAAACACTGCAGATCTTCTAGTATAACATCTAGCATTTCTTTGACTATGCCATAGCAACTCTACTGCAGAATGAGAAAATCCTCAACTATATAATTATAGCCATCCAGAAACTATAGGTATGCCAGTAAGCTAACACCACCTACTATCCTCCAGAGCTTTGAGCCCATTTTAGTCTAGTCTAGCCCACTATCCAATAGCCTGTCACACTAAAAGTCTATTTATATATTAAACATTTAATTAACTAGCTCCTAATATTCTATACTAAAGACATGCTCATAGTGCTTATCTAACTCCAGCCTGACTACTCTAGAATCTTTATCCATAACATCTATAACAAACTACTCACAAAGTAGAGCCTAAAGATTAAGAGCCTACAGCAGGTACTAACTACTGTGAAAGCATTTCACCACTATAGCTAGCAATAGCAATACTTCTACCCCAGCATTATACCTAAATATATTATAGTTAGGGATTTCAATATCTATAACCCACTATAGTCCAGAGAAGAGTTCTCCCCCACTAATAGAGAATTCAATAACACTGCCCAGGCCGAGCACTTCAAGACTCTAATCAAACAGACTCTGCTTGCCATCACCACTCTATCTAATTTAGTGACTCACCCAGTAGCAATCAGTGCTAATAGTGCTAGTAGCACAATCAACCTCTATCTAACCTCCTAAAAGCTCCAGAACTAAATTAATTATATAAAGATTATATATAATATTACTAGTATCTCAGACTATAAGCTAATTAAGATAGAACTAAATATTAATCTATAGCCCATTTCTTTGCAGCTCTGCTAGAACTAAAAGTACCTTAATAAAAAGAAGCTAGTAGACATACTAACACTGCTTCTATTAGCACCACTATCTCTAATCTATAAATACCTTCTAGTGACTAAAATTAACTAATATATTACTTAGATTATTAATACCCTACAAATCACTATTAAAGCAGCAGTCCTAATGCTTAATATTACTTTATAATCTTATCTTAGCTTTATGCTAGAATGCTATTATCTATAGCAGAAAGCTAAGCACCTCCGCTGCCACATCACTAAATATAAAGTAAAATATCATTGCCCAGTCCTAGCCAAATGAATAGAAGAATATTAGCATATACTAAACACTAGCAAACATACTATCTACTATTATCACAATTATGCCCACCACAAACACATCACTATATACAGCCAGAATATGCGGCAAGTCTAGGGTCTTATTAAATAGACCAAGGACTGAACCTCTCAATATCTCACCTATATACTTCTACTGCAGGGGCCTAACAGCACTATATACTCTCTAAAGCAGAAAGCTAAACTACTTACAGGGACTCTTTTTCTAGACCCCCCAGCGGCCGATCTAGATAATATTTATAATTTCCTATATTTATCTTCTATTACAACCCTAGAAATCACAGAGGCAGAGGTAATTACTATTATCTAAAATATAAGTACTGATAAGGCCCCCAGGCCTGATAGTATTATTAACTATATACTATACACTGCAGCTATAATGCTAGCTTTAGTGCTTACTAATATCTTTAACTACTGCCTATGCTAAGAGTATTACTCAGCTTATTTCTATAAAGCTAAAATAATTATTCTTTATAAACCTAAGAAAGACAACTATTTAATTCTTAAGGCATACTATTTAATTACACTGCTAAATATAATTAACAAAATTCTTAAAGGGATTTTTACTATCTAGATTAGCTATCTTACTAAGATATATAGGCTGCTCTTAAAAAATTATTTTAAAGACCAAAAAGAATATAGTATTAATACTACAATCTATACTACTATTAAAGAGATCTATTTAGCATAGAAGTAGAGCAAAATTGCCTCTATACTGCTACTTAATATCTCTAAAGCATTTAATAATATCTTCTATAAATGCCTACTCTATAATCTGCATAAACACTAAATTCTAGTTTTTATTATTAACTAGATAGGCAGTTTCTTTACTAATTAGTATATTAAGCTCTATCTTTTTAATTATATAAAACCTCAGTTCTTAATCTATATTAGCATTTTGTAAGGCTCCCTATTATCACTAATTCTTTATCTCTTTTATAATACTAACCTTCTAAAGAAAGACCAAGTCTGGAAGTTCAGCTATATTAATAACACCAACATACTCACTATTAGAAGCTTAAAAAAAAAGAACTATTAGATGCTTGCTACTGCTATAGAGCTAGCACTTAAATAGATGTTCTAATATGCTTTTATATTTATATCTATTAAATTCTAGCTTATTTACTTCTATCTGCCTACTAAATATGCTTATACTGTTGCAAGGCACGCCTATTCTACTAACAATATTGCTAGCATTAGAGACCTAGCTAATACTAATACTATAAACCTTGCTGATATTATCCCCACTAATACTAACCCTGCTGACACTAACTCTACTAATATTAACCCTACCAATACTAACACTAACAACACTATCAATAGTATTAACTCAAATAATAATAACCCAGCCACAGAGACCAACCTTCTCTATAAGATAGGGCTGCAGCTCTCTAATAAGACTTAGATTACTACAATATATAAGACTAAATTCCTAAGTATTACTTTAAACTATCACCTGCAGTTCCGCCTGCACCTTAAATCTATAAGCACTAAGATAACCTAATAGCTGTAAGCTATCTCTATATTAGGTGGCAGCAAATAGGGCCTATTACTAAAGAATCTCTATTATATTTATAATACCTGCATCACCTTAATTATACTATATGCTGCATTAGCTTAGTATATTACTTAGACCTAAAGCTAATCCAAGCTTTATAATTAATAGATCTAGGTGCTTACTATAATTTAATAGTATACCAACAAAGTTATCTTAAATAGTTTTTATCTTATAAGTAATAATGCTTATAATATAGAGCTGCACCTGCTACCTATCTATTAGCACCTCTAATAGCTGCGGCTACAAGCCCTTATATATATCATCTTCTCCCCCATATACTAAGACCTTCTTATATATTAAAACTACTACTAAAACTCTCTACTCTACACCTTACTATAGGCTATAGAGAAGAAGCTAGAGCTTGCTATTAGAATTAATACTTAGAAGTTTATAGTCTAGCTGCTATTTGCCGCTCTATTATAGTAGTAGACACTACTTATTACTATTAATATATTAGTAATAATAGTTCTAGCTAACTATAAAATCTAACTTCTAGAGCACCTAAAGCATTATTATATCTACTTTAACAGATTTAAAAGTTATAGCTATATTAATACTGCTATAATCTCTCTAGAATCTGTGGAGTAGTTATAAGCCTATATAAGCATTAAACAGCAGTCTAATATTCTTACTGCAGAAATTACAGGTGTAGTCTTAGCATTTTAGCTTGCAGCCCACCCCTTATTTTAAGGCTGTCTAGTGAATATTTTTATTAATAACTAACTAGCCTTTCGTGCTCTTTGCTATCTCTAATATATTTTTAATTAGATTATAGTCTAAAGTCTTCTTAATATCTTTAGCAACTAGTGGGCAGCTAGCTTTAAGATAGAAATCTATTTCTACTAGATTTTATTCTATACTAGAATCTCTAGTAATAAAGCTATAGATTAAGCAGTTAAATAAGCTACTAGCTAATATATCTATAGCCTATATACTTCTCTAGCACTCTAGTTTAACTTAAATAGTAGTATTATACTTAGCTCTCTAAATGCTAATGCTATTAATACTATTAATACTAACATAGTAGAAGCCTCTGCAACCCTTTTTTATACTATAATAGACTAGTAAATTAAAGCCACTGCTAAATACTAGTAAAAGAAGAGCTAGATAAGTGCTATCTATAATATATAGCTCTGCCAATAGCTTTTAAAGATTATATCTAAATTTCTAGACCTCTATTAAAGTCTTATCTATATAGAAGGTAGTGCTTTAATTTAGCTTTATATTAGCAAGATTAGACTCTAAGCCTTTCTAGCTAGAATTAGAGTTTTTAAATCTACCTAATGCCTATATAGCCAGGCCCCCCAGACACTATATTATATATTACTTAACTATATGCTTTATAATAACTTCTAAAATAATATTTAGCTTGATTTATAGCTCTTTTATAATCTAGCAGAGTTTCTAATAGATTAGTATTAAATAAAAAAAATAACTTAGTTTTTACTTTAGTCTAGACTGCTGCCTTACCTAATAGAGACTTTAAAACTATTGGAATTCTAGTATTAATTAATAGATAGAACAAGCTAGAATTTCTATAAGGTCCTAGTCAAGGCCCCTATATATAAAAGCTAACTAGTTTTCTTATACTCTCTTCTATTTATAGATATTTTTTTTTACTAGACCCTATAGGGACCTTATATAAGCTCCTTACTATAGAACTAAAAGCAGAAACAAATTCTATTAGAATAATATCATGCGATCTACTCTAGAATATAAATATACTCTATAGTAACAAGCCTGCCTAGGAACTAGTAGTTATTAATAGTAGTATAGAACTCTGCTAAGTAAATGCTACTTTTAAAAAAAAAGATCTAGAATAGAAATAGAAGTTGTTAGAGGCTAGCTAGGCAATTTAGCTAGAGATAAAAGCTATATAATAACTATAAGAGATTAATAGACTATATAAATTAGGTGAATTAGAGGGCTATAAAGGTTAAAGTTAGCTATAAAAGAACTAAAATAAAGGTTAAAAAAAGATGAAATTAAATGTATTAGGCACCTATTTATATTATTATATATATCTATATTTAGGCGGAGCTCTGCTCTGCCTTGATAATTAGTAAAAGCTATAATAAACTAGACCTAGGACAGCAGCTTAGCCTCTCTAGCTTAGACTCTTAAGGCCCATATATATTAGAGTATAGAATATAACAACAACAATAATAACAACAACTAGCTAAATATCTTTTTTTTATATTTTTTTTTTTTAAGCTAACTATACTCTCTATCTATTATTACTTATATTTATATTAATAATAATAGTTCTTCTATTTTTATAGTCTATTAATTATAATATAAATATTATTATAAGTGCTATCTTTAAAAGATCTATTACTTTTTACTATTTAAGATTCTAAAAAAACTTTTTATCTTTTCTTAAAATTTAATATATAAATTTAGCTATTAATATATATTTTTTAATCTATATTTAATAATATATTATAATATTGAGAAAGCTATATATTTCTTAATAGTTATAATAAAATAACTATTTTAAAATTTTAATAATCTTTATAAATTTAAGATGCCTCTCTTTAAAGTTATAAATATATTTTATTATTTTAATTTCTAATACTATAAACTATAATTTATTATCTATTATTATTAAGCTAGCTAGCTTAAAGCTTGCTAAGACTTTATTAATATTTTTTAGATATTTATATATATATTACTATATGCCTGGAATCTTTTTTTTATTTTTATATATAGTTTTTAGGCTTTGTATTAAGATATTATTTAAAAATATATTATAGACTTCTAATATCTTATTAGCTAATACTTTTATTATTTTTTTTATAAATTTTTAAACTATATTTATTTATTTTTATAGAAGTCTTGTTTATTATATTAGTCTTATTCTAAATATATAAAAAACTATTAGATCTCTTAATTTTTTTATTAATTTAAACTAGTTATAGCTTAAAAAGAGATTAATAAGACTAGCTATTTATATTTTATTAAATTTCTCTAAAAATTTATTTACTAAAGATAGTAAATTAATATTTTATATTATTATCTTATTAATTTTTATAGTAATATTTATTAGTTAGTATTTTATATTCTTTTTTTTAACTAGAAACTATAGGTTTTTATATAGTCTTTAGCTCTTCTTTAATAGTTTAAAATTTATCTTTTTTTTAATTATCTCTTATACTATTACTTAAAGTATTTTTAATATTAAAAACTTTTTTATTTACTATACTTTATAGTTAATTATATATATTTTTATTAATAATATTATTTTAGATTAGATTATTTTTATCTTATTAAATATTTAAGCAAGTATATCTTTTTTAATAAAAAAAATTTTAGTTAAAAATTTTTTTTTTTTAAATTAAAAATCTAGTTTAATAATTAGTTGTTTTAGCCTTTCTAATATTAAGTATACTCTTTTAGTAATCTCTAAAAACTTAGAGATAATATATTTTAAAAACTATAGTTTAAGCTCTGAAATTATTAATTAAAAAGAACTATAGTAATACTTATAAATTATTTTTTTTTAGTCTATTAATTTTTTTAAAGTCTCTTTTAGCTTATTTAATATATTTATTAGTTATATTTTATCTGCTTTATATTTATATTAAATATTTACTTAATACTTCTTAGTTAGTATATAGAAATTAATTTTTTATAATATTTTAACTATTTCTTTAATTTTTTTTTTTCTATTTTTTTTATAGATATAAACTGCAGTAGTCTTATCTCTTTTTTTTTATTTTTTTTTTTATTTCTCTTTATTAGAAATCTTATATTTTTTTTTTTTTTTTTTTTTTAAATTCTTTATTTGCCTACTTTAGGTCCTATTTTAATTTATATAATTTAATTTATTTAATATTTTTCTCTTTTAATAATTAATACTTATTAATAGTGTTAAACTTTAGACTTATATAATTTATATTATATTAAGCTCTTTTAGCTTTTTTTTTTT
>JAPVCE010000036.1:5266-45179 GCA_029606265.1 Paecilomyces dactylethromorphus
GCTAAAGGATGCCGCATAATTATATTAATAATTATATTTACTACTATTTATCTTTTTTTAAATCTTTAGTTATATTAAAACTCTTAATTCTCTCTATATTAGTCTTTTTATTTCTTTATTTTAATACTCTCTATATTTAGCTCTAATTTATATTAAGAGATAACTATAAAATCTATTAATAAATAAAAGAGGCAGAGATAGGACTAAATTAAAAAAACTTAAGAATTTAAGCTTTTTATAATTTAATATATTATTACTAAACTATATAAAAACTTTAAACTTTATTTAAACTCTAATACTATTATCTGCAAAGAATATATATATAATATTGCTTAATTCTCTATTTTAATTCTCTTCTTTCTTTCTAAATATAATTTGCCTTTCTTATGTGACTTATATTAAGCATACTAGATTCCCTAGTACAATATTTACTACTATTTACTTTTTTTTAAATTTTTAATTATATTAGAACTTTTAATTTTTTTTATATTAATTCTTTTATTTCTTTATTTTAATATTTCTTATATTTGGCTCTAATTTATATTAAAAAATAATTATAAAGTCTATTAATAAGCAAAAGAGATAAAAATAAAATTAAATTAAAAAAACTTAAAAATTTAAGCTTTTTATAATTTAATATATTATTATTAAACTATATAAAAAATTTTAAATTTTATTTAAACTTTAATATTATTATTTATAAAAAATATATATATAATATTTCTTAATTTTTTATTTTGATTCTCTTCTTTCTTTTTAAATATAATTTGCTTTTTTTATATAACTTATATTAAACATACTAGATTCTCTAGTACAATACTTAATTTAAATAAGAACTATATTTTAAAATTCTACTTTTTCTTTTCTAATTCTATTTCTTCTATTTTATATTGAATTTAATTTCTAAAAGATATATAAGAATTATAAATATTAACTAAATATTCTCTATAATTTTAAGCTATATTAAGTTATAGAAAGCAGAAATTATAGCTATATAATTAAAAAATTAAAATAAAAAAATATACTATATTAAATTTAATTTTTTAATTATTATTTTAATATTATTCTAATAATAATCTATTAACTTTAAATTTATTTAGTCTATACCATAGAGAGGTTAGAAAAATAGAAAAAAATAATTAATAATAAGAAGAGGCCGCTCTACCATTTAAGCAAAGAAAAAAAGAAAAAGCTCTATTTAAAGCTATGTACTGTTACTATGAATTGGTCTAGTAGACTCTTAGAGAAGAAGTTGTAACATCTGACATTTTCTCTATTCTAACACACATTCTAGTCACTAGCCTCTACGAAGAACTCTAATAGATGTCAAGCATAAATCTAAATTAGACTAAACTATGAGGCTAGAAAAAGCAATAGATAGCAGAAGATATAAATTATGCTAGTATAATTTCTTTTTACTATTCTAACTATTCTTACCGAGTAACAGTGATAATAAATAGCTTTGGCTTAAATATATTAAGTATAGTAGAGTATTGGCTTATAGACAAGGTAAAGCTAACTGGCTAGATATATAACTTACGCAAGAAATAATTTCTTACAAATAGCAGAGATCTGTGAAGTGCGAAGTACTATGGTACAGCCTAACTAACAGCCTTGTCAATTCTGTTATTTTTCACCTAGAATCAACAGACCCATTCTGTGACTTGTAGATATCTTGGTTTCATTTATAACCACTATTTGCGACAGTTTTCATTATTATACATGTCGGGTGCAGCAAAACGCATCCTATGCAGCTGCGGTAGGTTCTTCGCAACTACAAAAGCGATAGAGCAGCACAGTCGTAACTCTCTTCGTCATGGCCAGAAGACAACAAGATCGCCAGATGATCAGAATTCGGAAAATATGCGACAAGAGATACTTCAACAATATCAAACTACGTCCTCACATAAAGTGAAGTGCCATAACGATGCTATAAACAAGCTTCCAGTTGTATGTGGCGTAAGTCCGGCAAATAGTAACCAGGAATGGGACTTTCACTTAACTCCTTTATAGTCTACACCTGACCCATGTTTACCCGACAAGTTACTGTCGCCGAACACTTCGAATTTGAGAAACAACCAGATCACTTTTGTCAGGGCTAGAGACAAACTACGGCGAAAGGGGAGAATTAAAGGCAAGAGGACTGATGCATAGTCACAGAAGACTGGGGTATACTCATCGTCTGGCTACTATTTTTCGGATGTTGGAGACAATCATGCTTTGTGTGACAAGGACTGTGGCTGGTGCGGGCATTGTGCGGACTACATTAACTACTGAGCATTTCCGTGAGAGACATGTCTTTTCTATTCGGCACCTATTCAATCAGTAGTAGTCTCATGTGAGAATATGAATTCAGCAGATATAAGAATTTACTCGGCATGAATTGCTCATGTCTCTTGTAGAAGCGATAGTAACGCCACATCCAGCGCTAGAAAAGGCCCTTCTTCGGGGAAAAGTTGCTGGGGTAATTACTATAAAGCGCGATCAATATTCCAATATTTGAATCTAAGTGATGCATTCTGTAAACAATACTAGCAGAAGATGGAAAGAAAAGAGCATTCAGGTCTAATAGCATTCAATTGGACATATAAACCATTACTTGGCTTAATTGTGACTGCACCTGAAGGCACGACCCGATCCTCGGGCATGGCGAGCGTCCACTCGAACTGGCCGATCATGGCAGCAATCAGACAACGCAACTCTGCTCTGGAAAAATTTTGGCCGATGCAGCTCCGGGGCCCGCGCAGGAAAGTTAGACTGCCGGAATTCCCAGCGCCGGTGCCCGCGTTTGATATTGGCTGCTTCCCATCAGGACTGATCCAGCGATCCGGCCGAAAGTCGTCGACATCGGTTCCCCAGAATTCTGGGGACCGATTGATCAGCCACGGTGGTATCAGGATCCATATGCCCTTGGGGATTGGACGACCGCATAGATGCGTATCGACGGCAGCGACGCGCAATAGTATCGGTGCTGTGGGGTAGAGCCGTAATGCTTCCTCTACGACGCCATGAAGGTTGGGGAGGCTTTCCAGGATGGAACCAAGATCCTTGTGTTGGATCGGCACAGAGGAGGAACTGTTGAAATGAGAAAAAAGGGCGTGGCCAATTTCTCCACGTAGGGTTGTCTGCAAATTTGGATGGGTGGCCAGGAGGTAGCATGCCCAGGTAAATGCCGAGGACGTGGTTTCGTGACTGGAGAGGAATACTCGAGTTAGAGTCTATTGATAACAATTCTTAGGACAGGAAGTCGGCTCTGCTCGACTTTCCCGTATTGGCACTTGAAATGAAATCACAATGCATGATCAAGAAGCAACTTACCCAGCAACCAAGTACGTGAGCAGTTGGTCCACGAGTTCTGCGTCAGAGAAATTATCTGACTGAATGAGTAAAGAAAGAATGTCGAAATTATCGTCTCCTTTTCCAATGATAGCCTCACGTTTCTCCCGGACCAGGTCCTGTGCGATGCGTCTAATCGACTCGATTTGCTCCCTGAAGGTCACATTGAGACGCCAGAAAGGCAAGCGTTGCACCAGTTGGTAAGAAAATCTTGAGCACAGGAAGAAATATACTATCTTTTCTAACGATGGCTCAGAGAGATATTCATAAGCCCTGAAGAGCTGATCCTCTGGATTTTTGAGCATATTGAATTCACGACCCAGACCAGCAACGCCAATGACATCTAGAGACACCCTTGTTGCCCAAGGACAAATATCTACTGTGCCGGCGGCGGTTGACTGTTGTTGAACTTCATCCCTCAATAAACTGGTGAGGGTTAGTGCCTTGGTCCACATCATTGGATAGAGGTCCTGGAGAGCCCGCGAGCTAAAAGCCGGTCGTGTGTTCTTGCGAATAAACTTGTGCCGTTCACCCTCGGCAAGCACTAGGCCATTCTCCCCCAGAATGAGACCAAGAAACTCGCGGACGACTGGGGGCTTGATGAAATCGTAAGGGTGATGGGTAAGCACCTCAGCTATCGAATCAGGCTTGGTTAGAAGAAGCTGCGTTTTTCCTAGACCTCGTAGGGCCACAACGCTGTCGTCGGGAAACCTCTTTGCCACACTCACATATCTTTCTGCCGGTATGACTGTGGTCGTAAGCCGGAACCAGAGCAACTTCAACGCATTCATGCTTGGAGGACCTGGAAAGCTGCGCAATGGGTCGACAAAGGCTGGGTATATGATCAGACGATATATTAGCCAGAACATATAGTTCACAGAAAAGACGAGGATCATCATGGATGCAAGCGAGATCTTTCGGGTCATGTCTGGAAGATAGCTGGATAGAGCTCCCTTGGCCACAAGCAGCACCTCAAGCACTGCGGCAAACGTGATGACCTGTAGTGCCACCATGACGACAACTTCAGAGAAATGATATTCCTAGATGCTAATTAAAGCACAGTGAGGATATTGATGGAGCAGAAGAACCAAAGGTACGAATTGCCTCGGAGCCACTACCTAGTGCACGGCTTTGCTGCACTCACATAGCCTTATACTCGTTCATGATGACACACACTCTACTATGGTGGCACACCGAATCTGCCCAGGACTATGGGCACAGTGAAGAAGAGAATGCTCCCGGATCAGTCCAGCTCCCAGGTTTGGGGGCTTGAAGTGATGTTCCCAGCTATGAGACACTACGTATGCCTTTTCGGCTATAGCCTTATCTGGTAACTTCCGAGGAGAGCAATATAGAACAATCCGTCTTGATGTCCGCGGCCCCCACCAGGTCGGAGGAAATGGTACACACTCATTCGTGGAGAATCAGATTCTAGATAATCCGCATGTGGCGTCAGGTGTTTTTTTTTTCCCTTCTTTCTTTTTTTTTTAAGTTTTATGTTGGCTCTAGTCTAATTTTGCTATTGGTTTATGGGTGCTAGTCCATTAACAGGAGGGACTCTTATTCTATGGAATGTTGTAACTGAGCTTCCGTTACGGCCTGCCCCCCCTTGATACTCTTTTTACAGAAGTAGAGATATCCGCAATCTAACACTATCAGTTGCGTGACTGCGGCCCTATTCACTCCGGTTAGTAGTATGCCCTGCTTTAAGATGGGCCACTTGTAGGTAGAGGCCACTTTCTTTATCAAATAGTTCAACAGCCCAAACAAGCAAACTGCAGAGCAAGATGCAGCCACAATAAAATCATGCGAGGAGAAAAGCATATCGTCCGAAGCCCTCGCCTTCTAGAAGAAATGGCCATTCATCCTCGAACAAGCTCACAATAAACTCGATGCCACCGCTCCTCTTCCGTGGCAGTATGTAGCAGGCCGGTACTTTGAAGCGGTTGCGCATTCTCATTAATGGACGAGAACCTTCCGCTCGGCCACCGTTGCCGAAGAACTTATCACCAAAAGATGAGGCCTCATCACCAGGAACCATCAGCATGGATGACATCAACCAGTTGCCCTCAAGTATCGCATAGCGTGGTCGCTGGATATGATTATAATCGTGCATATCTCGTAGTAGCATATAACCGTCCATCATGGTGGCATGATCGATGTTCTTGGCGCTTGTACGGATGGCCTGTGCTACCGCGGCGATGCTTCCTTCCAATGTACCTTCAACAAAGGCACGAAGCGGGAGCGTAGGCCGATGATGGTAGATAAGGTTGCCAACATAAGTTGGTGGCACCGACATGGTCTGCGAAAAGTCTGGCCGAGCGTCGACCGGCACCTGGATCTCAAAAGGTGCATTGGGATCGACTTCACGCCCTTGTGCCGCCATTGCCGCTGCCCGAGCTTTCATAAGACCTCGCCAAATACAGGCCATGAGAACGTCGTTCCCTGAGACGTCGGCTCTGAGCGCATCGGTGCATCCATTCCGAAGCGATGTAAAAGCTACTGGTGACATGTAGAACAGCTTCGAGGTCATGACTCGCTCGTGTTGAAAGGGGTTAGACGAGCTTTGCCCGTTCTGACCGGGATGAGACGGCTGTTCTGCATTTGGAGGATCAAGTCCAATCGCATACCACGGTTCTGGGCCAACATCCCGAGCGGAATGTCCCGTTCCCTCCTTCCTCCAGACACTGTCAAGCAGGGTTCGGTCCCAGCTCTCCGGCGGAAGCGCAAGGGCCGGATCGTCAGAGACCGATGCCAAGTTTCTACATTGGTCTGCCCATAGCTTGTAGAAGATAGCCATACCTGTCGCATCACACGCCGCATGAAGCACAGACACACACAGGAGACAGGCACCTGGCATGAAATTGGCTTGAGCCGCCACGATCTCGGCTCCAGCGTCGAGATTTACCCCTCGATATGTCACCCAAGTCAAGTCTTCGTCTGCGAAAGCATCCAATGGAAAGGCTCTCGCCTTGAGGTCAGTATAGGTCGAAGGTGTCGTCTGCTTCAGCTCATTATAACGAAGCTGATAAGGGGGCGGCGTGTCAGCTGCAACTGGGGCATAGCGGATTTCGAGCTGTCCGGGACGCCAACCAGGGGTATCGGGGGCCTGGCGGTACAGCTTGCCATTCAGCCAAGGCACCTGCAAGAAGACGCACCGCAGTCCCTCTTGTAGGTGTGCAAATACTGCTTCCCAACTGACACCGGACTTGATACTGAAGTAAACGGAGCCTGGAGGGTAGACTGGCGGAGACAAGTGATCCAGCGGACCAAGAGGAAGGTATTGGATCGGTGCTGGGCTCATGTTCACTGCCCCATTCAAATTCAATGAAAGTTCTGAGTACTTTAGACTGACCAAAGGATAGGGAACCTAGAAGTTGACGAGGGTCACAAGAGTCTCGCTATTGGCCTGGGTTAGATTCCACCACTTCAGGCAAACCAGGATCCTGAGCATCCGGTTGTTATACCTGTCTTAAGTGCCTTTCGCTTGATTGTACATAAAGCGAAGGACAGCTGAATCTTCGGAACTTACCAAACCGGGGCAAGACCATATTGCACGGCACAACAAGCCGATCAGCCTATCGGCATGCTTACAGGCGATAAAGATACTTCCATGTTTGTGGATTATAGGGGGTATTTTACACGTTATACCTTAGTCTAACTAGGCTTTCTTCCAGAACAGTAGCTGCAGAGAAGGGGTCGCAATTGGGGGCTGTTTCGATGGGAAACACTTGAAGCAGTTCCTCCCAGATTAAGTGCAGGAAATCTACCTCAACGGGAAGGACGAATGACGATAGGCGAAAAGGCACACAGTTGTATTTAGCCGTCTCCGTACCAGCACCAGTGTTGCCCGTAACAAACCTCCTTTTCGGTCCGCTGTTCGTGATTTGAGAGATAAGGTACCTGCAACTACCAAACAGATCTCATACTGCGCGGAAGCACCACCCGTCTAGGTTGCCACAGATAAAGTAAGACCAGGATCAAATAGTGTCCTGAGACAACTTAGATTCTGTTGTGAGGCTATCATGCAACGTGGTGGAGAATAATAAGATGGGATGGGAAGCTGGATAATATTTGGGGCCCTTTAGAAAAGTTTGTGATTTTGCGTTCTACTGACCCTGCAATCGTCAGCTTACTATGGCATCAACATGGCCAAATATGGTAAATCAGTTTGGTACCCTGTTTCAACGTCGACAACGGCCGGGGCCGGCCCTTTGACAAAGCCCGCTTCTCCCAATCCCTGGCGGGTTATACGAGGCCATTCAAGTAGAAAAGTCTATATTTGTTCTTGAAATAGCTGCATAAGATTGCTTGCGCTAGATTGTGCCCGCATATTTGAACTTGGCCTGAAAGGTAGTACTCCTCAGCTGGGGTCAAAACGTGAAAGTAATTTAGTATCCAGGGTTCATCTTGTCCAATGCTGTCTAACTTCAATCGCTCTCAGGCTATTCATTGTCGTAAACGGCCCCCATGGCTTCACCCACGGCCCCTCCATGCTGACTGCATATAGTGCGGGGGTGGATAACCGTCCGTTAGGGGCTCACGTAATCTCCGCCAGGAATTGTTATGACAACGTAACGACAATTTCGTTACGGATTCTATCTAAGAATTATGGGCGTAGAGAAGCGCTATTGTATAGGGCTTTACGGAAAGACTCTGTTAAACGTATGTCAGGGCTGATGTGCCATCCCATGATATGCATAGCTTGTCCTCAACCTTAATGCAACGGTAATATATCAGCTTCATGCCTCTGAGCTCACGAGGGAGGGAGATTACTGCTACAGTACCTTCAGCAATCAGCAGCAGAAAGAAATCTCAGAACTGGAGCACCAGAAGGGTATGGCCATGTTTGGTGCCTTGCGATGGAACCAGACAACCAGGGATCATGAGCACGTTGAGCTTTCCAGTAAGAATGGAAGCAATGCTCGCGGTTACACCCTCATGGCCTGTGATCGGTGCCGCGTGCGAAAGGTATGTAACTATGCGACACACCGGTGCTCATGGGACGCTAGGCCCTGATGGTATTCTTATGATTCTGGTTGATACAATCGGACTGACAGATCGCCAATTCTGCAGCTCAAATGCAATGGAGACAAGAACGGCTGCGAAAGGTGCCAATCTACCTCCCCACGAAGCATCTGCACCTACACAAGGACCGGCCGGGCTATAGCGGGTCGGAAAAGGTCGTGCCTGCAATCGATACCACTGACAACGGAAGAAGGCTGCTTGCCAGAAGTAAAACGATCAATAAATGTTCAAAACTTGATAGGAAATGATATCGATGAGATCGCTGCTCATCGCGAACTTGACTCCCCCCACTCATCAGCATTTACAACCGCCGGTCTCGAGAATACACCACACCCGCAATCCCCTTCTCTTTTCTCGGAATTTTCTTGGGAAACAGTGCTCGACGGGTTTCTTGGATCGGACGAATCAGACCAGACCTTGGCGAGCCCATTACATCATGAACTGGTTGCAGAAGGGGACTTGCCGTACATGGCGCAATCCCATACCCTCAACCTTCCATTGACTGAAAACGTAGTCTGGCACTGCGACGCAGGAATTACTATTCATGACTCGCGGACCCAAGATCAGATAATAACAGAAGGCGACCAAATTTTTAGAAGCACAGATCTTGCTGACAGCCAAGCGATAATGAATGCAGGCAGCAAGACCCATTGCACCTGTCTCAACACTATGGTACGGCTGCTGGAAGAGATTGATGTAAATACAAAGTATGACAGAGAGCGGTTTGAGTTCGATACGAATCTCATGTGCATGGCTCAGGGAACTAGGACATGCTCTGGGTTGCTGACATGCGCCCACTGCAATGCGTGCGTTGACCACGCTATGCTCGTTGCAAGCGTTGCACAACAGCTTGGTGCCTTGGCCAAAAAGCTCTCAGGCAGGCTGATCCAAGAATGCCATTCGAGATGGACTCTGGACCAGCAACGTCACTGCCATCTCCTCCAGATTTCAAAGTCACTCCCTTGTAATGGCAAGGAGAGGCAACGGGAAGACGCTATGACGCTGGAGGATATGGAAATTTCTTTCGGGAAGTACAAAATTAAGTTACCTCAGGTGAACTCTCGTCTTATATCTGAACTGCTGCTCCTGCACCTGACAGAATTCCAAACCCTGCTGGCAACCATGAAAAAAAGGATCGCGCCAGAACGAGGGGCCTGGCGGTTGGTCGACGAAACTGAGAATATTATCGCAAAGCGTTGCCGGATAATCGAGCAATTGAAAACATGATATAGAATAGTAGTTAGTATGGTAGTCAAATCAGGCGATATCCAGCATCCATGGAATCCAATTGTGTTCCTCTCTAAAAAGGCAGGCGGTCAGCTCACCGCCATATTCCGGGCCGGCTCCTAGAATTCAGTGGTTATCTATGATCCCGGAGGATTCTCGTAGTAATTTCCATTAAACCTCAGTGTTCATATCGCGCCTCATGAGAGGTTTATGGGAATTCTCGGAAAAATGATTGCAATTCTCATAATCAGTGATCTATCTACTACAAACGACGAAGTTGTTGAAAATACAAGCAAAAAGTCTTCGTCTTTCTCTCAATTGGCAACTTCTCCATTTACGTGTGCTTTCTCTGGCTCTCCACTCATGGCATTCTCCTCCAGTGTTCCATTGATAATATTCGCTGATGGTCCATTAGTAGCCGCTATTTTCGAAGTCAAAAACTCGCTCTTGGTCGCTAGCAGGGCACCAAACTCAACGAGGGATGCGCTTTGAAGAATTTCAAAAACCGAAACCTTCGCGCGAATGGCGCTGCTTAGCCAATTTCGCAATTCCACTGCAACAAGGGAGTCGACACCATAGCGTGCCAGGGGCAGGCCGACATCAATCTCCTGTACCGATATATTAAAGATCTCTGCAAGCTTGGCCGCAAGGGCATCGGCGAGCCGAGCTGCAGCTTCCTCTAAGGTGATGTCCGAGCTGGAGAGAGCGCGGACCAGCGCAGCCGTGGCCTCTCCTTCACCAGAACCGGATGTTGAGCTCCTGGTCTGTGAACGAGAGTTCGCTAGCTGAAGAGTGCCAAGACGCCGATCCTTCACCATGGCACTCTCCCACATCGCGGGCGTCTGCTCCGTAATGCCAATGATCACTTGGCTGCTGGCAGGTGACGCCGCTCGCAAGGGCTCACGAATGGCCGCCTCGACAAGGCGTAGCACCTGAGGGACCTCCATCGAGTGCAGACGCAGCTTCTCAAAACGCTTACGAATGTGATCGACACCACGATTCTCTCGATCTGCGACGTATCCCACAGTACGGACGACTCCCAAATCAAGAGTGACAGCGGGCTGACCTAACCGCGTGCGGTACCTCGCGAATGCGTCCTGGAATGCATTCCCAGCCGCGTAGTTAGACTGCGATGTGTGACCTAACACGCCGAGTAAAGACGACAGCATGATAAAGAAGTCCAGATTGGGCAGGTGCTTGTGCAGGTTGACGCTGCTCCCAATCTTGGGCCGCACGGCATGGACCCATTGATCATATTGCATGCGCTCCAGAACAGTATCATCTAGAACCATGGCACCATTCACAACGCCCCGGATAGGTGGCATGCCCGCATCAGAGCACTCGGCAAGAAGTGTAAGAAAGCTCTTCTCGTCGGCGACATCACAGTCGCGAATCAGAACATTACAACCGCACGTCTTACCTTCATCCCGGAGTCGCTGGGCAGCTGGATGCGAAGTTGCATTTCGAGAGGTCAGTAACACATTTCTAGCACCGGTCTTCGTGATCATCCATTCAGCGATTGCACTGCCGACCCCGGTCAATCCACCGACAACGAGGTAGGTGGCGTTGATATGTTTTAATGAAATTGGACGGGGTCGTGAGGTAACCTGTTTGCGCAAAACATTAGCAATCATGGTCTGTATATGCCTTCGACGTAGGAACGGGCTCGAGACAAAAGGGTGTTGATGCAGACTTACCTGGACAAGATCTCCAGCACGGGGAATGAGAATCAGTTTGCCCATATGTGTGCCTCCTTGCATTTGACGCATACCCTTTTCGATGTCTGAGATGGAGTACGGGGTGATGGGACTGACTGGCTTATGGCCGGTCTTTACCTGTCGCTCGTGACAGATGCGGACACTCTCCGTGAGGGCCTCTAGTGTCAGTGGTCCATTAAATTCATGAAGTTGAAGAAGATCAACACCCGCATACATTGCACAGCGTCGAAACGGAGTCATTTCGAGGTGTCTACCCGCCTCAAGGTCCATCTTGCCGACTTCGATGAATCGGCCGAATCTGGCAATGCAAGCCCATGTAGCTTTTAACATGGCCCCAGATAGCGAATTGACCACAACATCGACTCCCTTACCATTGGTTGCAGCCATAATTGCTGGCGCGAAGCTTGTGTCTCGGCTTGAGAGAATCCTGTCTGGGTGTATAGCATATTCCTGTATAAGAAGATCTCGTTTAGCTTTGGAACTGCAGGTAGCAAAGACCTCGGCGCCCACATGCTGTGCCAAGGCTACGCAGGCCTGACCAAAGCCTCCAGCAGCTGCGTGGACCAGCACTGACTCGCCCCTTTGCAGCCTCGCGATGTGGTAAAGAGAATGATAGGCTGTTGCATAGGCGGTCGGGATTGATGCTGCATCTTCGAAAGACATATCGTCAGGTAATTTGGCCACGCTTGTCCAGTAGGCGCGTGAAAGACTAGCATATCGACCAAGGCTCAAACTTACAACCCTGTCTCCGATTCGAAGACCGCTCTTTTCGGTATTCGGTCCTAGTCGAGTCACAATACCAGAGCATTCATGTCCTATAAAGGTCTCGTCCAACTGACCCAGCGCAACAAGGACGTCGCGGAAGTTCAACCCGTACGCCTTGGCCTCAACCTCAACCATCCCGTCAGGGACGTCGGATTCCGCCAAATCTGGCATTTCAACAAAATGTAGATCACTCAAAAGACCCGAGCTAGAGGTCTCCCAGACCAGCGGGCGACCAGGTTGGTGGAATGGTTGGAGTTCGGGCTCAGGATCAACTTTATTGGCGCTGGCTATCTGACTCTGAGACTTGTCCATGAAAAGTCTTGGTACATGA
The DNA here is from genome assembly GCA_029606265.1 of Paecilomyces dactylethromorphus. Classification (NCBI taxonomy): domain Eukaryota; kingdom Fungi; phylum Ascomycota; class Eurotiomycetes; order Eurotiales; family Thermoascaceae; genus Paecilomyces; species Paecilomyces dactylethromorphus. The sequence continues at coordinate 17,672 of JAPVCE010000036.1, forward strand.
AGCATCGAATCTTTGACAGCATATTCACATTCAATGCTATCATCGGCCGTCTGATTCTCGATACCGGCGTTGAAGCTCTGTATGAGGACATGGATGACATGGGGAATCTTGTCACTCGCCCATGCCCTACCGTCATGCTCGAAGTCCAAATGGACATAGCGCTTGCTTCGATCTTCCACTCTCAAGGTCCTTAGAAGGCCTTGACTCAGTGCAAATGATGGATTCGTGGCGTCAATCAGGCTTCCACAGCTCAACCATAGAACGCCTCGACTGTTGATGAGGAGATTCCGCAATCTTTCGAAGGCATGTTCGTCTATCCCATCCACGAAAGGATCGTTCATCTCTGCTGTAAATATACAAATCTTATCTTGCCAATGATTCGGCTGATCTTTATCTAGGCTCTCAATCGAGGGAGAGATCTTCGTCAACGCATGGATCTGATCGACGAATTGTGATAGCCATTCCTGAGGAGGACGGTCTTTGGAATATACAATGGAAAGTGGTCCCGTGAACGAGATCTCTTCCGTGGTCCATGTAGCAGTGGACATAATTGTGCTCGACGCTTGAAATTCCTTTTCCTGATAGTCGGGTATTTCGAAATCGACACCGCTGAACCCTGTCTCGCGGAGCACCCGGCCCCAGACGTCGAGTGCTGCGTTAGGACTCGTCCTGCGATCTGGTTCCTCGCCTAGCCACCAACCAGGGAGGGTACCAAAGGACATCTGCGTATCAAGACGGTCTTGCGTGGATTCAATGAGCAACAGCTTCCCACCCGGCTTGAGCAGTTTCCGGACGTTCGATAATGTCTTGGACAGATTTTTGGTGGCGTGGAGCACCATGGCCGCTACTATCAAGTCATAATAACCGGCTTTGAAGCCCTGCTCGACCGGATTGTCCTCAATGTTGAACTGCTTGAATTCCATCATTCCTTGCCAGGCAGCAAACTTCTCACGCGCAGCTTGGAAAAAACCTTGCGAAATATCGGTAAAGGTATAATGACCGAGCAGGGATCCTCCAAAGCCCTCCTTGATGCCTCTGGAGTCAAATGCTTCAAGTACCATTTTCGTCGCAGCTCCAGTACCCGCCCCAATCTCCAGAATGTTCGCTCCTGGCTGCTTCACGGCATAGCGCTCCATCAGAGCTCTCACGTGCGTGCCGACACGTGCGACAGCCACGCTATGGTCACTATAGTACTGGTTCAACAATCCTCCCTGCATCATCAGCTCGAGCGATGTGACCTCGCCCCTTACGATAGCTGCCAGTTTCTCGCCGACTCTCACGAGCAGTTGGTCGGTTGGTGACCCAACTGCAAGCTCGTCCGCAAGCATCTGTTTGATGCCTCGTGTCGCTTCGGACCATGTCTCACTTCCAGGTCTCAATTTACCGCGTTTGCCAGATTCCACAATCTTTTTCATCCAATCGTAAAATAATTTGTGGTGCCACTTCCAGGAGTCTTGATTCGGAGGCCCAGCCGCTTCGAGCTCACAGACAGCATCGTTGATAAAATTATACGATGCTCGAACACGCCTTCTCTCTTGTTCAGCCTCATCGTCAGTCAATGGGATCATCAAAGACTTTCGGAAATCTTCTGGAACGTGGTGTAATATGTCCTGCTCCCAACAGAGTTTGGAACATATACCCGCGGGCTCTGCATTATCCCCTGGTTCATTCCAGTCACGAGGAACGGCCTGGCAGAAGAAATCTTGCATTTCGAAAATTAAGTTTGATTCATTAACTTCATCACCTTCTTTGTCGTTTACAACCTTGACATTCGAGACAATTCCCCGTTTATCGAGACGGATGAGCTCTGTGAAGGATTGCAGTTTGTCACCACCATTTCGCCCAAGATTTACCGGTACGAACATGGTGCGAATCGACCGGGGAAGGACCATTGAGCCTAGTGTTTGATCTTTAGGTAAGCTACTGTACGTTGTCTGGAAGATAGAATCAAGCGTCATTGGATGCAGGACATAATGATTGGTTTTGCTGGTTGGTGATGCGATGTCTGCAATCCGAAATCTGGTAAAGGCTTTGTTTCCTGCCGCATGGCTGTCGTCCAAATTCCGGAAAGTATCTCCATGGTTTATACCCATCTCGTTAAGGCTGTCAAACAGCGATGCAATGTCGACGTCGGTCACTTCGGATGTTTCGAATTTTAGATAGGAGTCTCGGTTTGGTGGCTTTGATTCCCTTGTTGTGGCAACCCTGACTTGAGTTCCTGTCTCGGCCATGATGAATCCCTTACAGTTGTCTACCCAGAGATCGCCAGCTCCCAGAGAACAGACGTCGAATTCATACCATCCCGAGCGCTCGAGATCCGTATCCCTACCACGACGCAAAAAGATCTGTACCTCCACTCCAGCCATGGACTCTGGGATCACGAGGGCGTTCATGATATTAACATCGCGTAATCGGTAACCCCAGATTGTCTCCTCCGATTCATCGGTCAAGAGACGTGCCGCCTCAATGGCCATGGCGATATAGCCAGCACCGGGTAGGACAACTTTGCCGTCGACCTGGTGGTCCCTGAGCCACTCCATTTCTGACAGGCGCAAGAAGTTTCTCCATGTGGGCGCGCTGCTGGTTGCGGTGGCTAAAGAACTGCCGAGCAGTTCATGTGGTAGGAATTTTCTGTGCCGTAGTTCTTTACTTATTCTCGGCTCATTCCAATATTTGACTGTATGATTCCAGGGATATGATGGAAGACCAGTGACGAATGTGGGCTTTTCGTGGCCCAGCGGAAAATTCACCGATTTCAGGTTCAGCGGATAGCCTCGATGCAGTAGCTCGCACACGAGCTCTTGCATGGTTTCAACAGCATCGATCGGTCTTTTGAGGCAAGATAAATATGCAAGTTCGACGCTTTGTTCTCTGCCTTTAAGAATTTCTCGTATCGGACCTGACAAGGTGCTGTGTGCTCCAATCTCAATAAGCAGATCCACATCCGGAGTACCACCTTTTGAGTTCGAATCAAAACACATATTTTCGAACGCCTGATGGAAAAGGACAGGCTTTGTAAGATTATCAACCCAATGGGAAGGAGACCTCAAGACGTCGATTGATGTGATGCGCTGACCGGTCACCGGTGATGAGAACACGACATTTCTTTTCCTCTGGGTATCCATATCCGTATCCGTTGAGGAAAGAATAGTCTGTAGTTTTCGAGTATAGTCCTCGGCCATATGCAGCATGTGATGAGAGTGGTATGCCATGGGTACTTTTAGTTTCCTGTTGAAGACGCCGTCTTTTTCTAGCCGAGAATGAACCTCAGCAAGCGCTTCGGTATCACCTGAGAGAGTGACACTGTTCGGACTGTTGACACAAGCCACAACTATGTAACCGCCTGCATCACTAGCTGGAAGGTACGCCTTGACGTTTTCAGGTCCCAAACCGACGGCAAGCATCCCTCCGTAAAGGGCGAGGCGCTTCTGGTGCATTCGGGCAAGTTCACCGCGATAGTAGACAACGCCAAGAGCTTCTTTGAAAGATAACGCCCCGATCGCATAAGCAGCTGCAATTTCGCCGCTGGAATGGCTGGTCACGGCCGAAGGAGTGATGCCCCATGACTCAAGAAGGTCCACGAGACAAAGCTGAACAGCAACTGTCATGGGCTGAGAGAGGTTGACCTCAGATACTCGTGTTGAAAGTTCATCGCGCATCAGTTCCGCTTCAGACATGTCAGTTCAATACAAAAACACACCATCATGAACGTTGACGTACCGCAGAGTGACCACGTTGCGCCATATTCATCCTTTAGAATCTTATTAGCCTCACGGATTTGCGAATCAAATACAGGATAATCCCGGATGAGTTCCCTCGCCATAGCGTACCATTGCGCTCCCTGGCCATTGAAAACAAAGCCAAGACGTCGCACTGGTCGTTTAGTCGAATAATATGGTCTGATCGCCGGCGATTCTAGGCGCCCACAAAGCTGTTGCAGGTCTTTGGCAGAGATAGCGATCACCCAGGGAAGTAGTGATCGCCGCTCTGCCAGCGTGTATGCGAGGTTTGCCGGGAGAATAGAATTGGATTTGTCATTGTCCTCCCCGATCAATTCCCGGATGTGTGAAGCAAGTCGTTTCGCTATCTTTTTGGTCGCCACCGAATCTTTGGCGCTGAGGACGTAGACGCGAGATCTGTTCAAGATCAATTGATCCCCATTTTCGACCTTTTCTCTTTCGCTATCCATTGTCGGGGCTCGCTCCATGATGATGTGGGCGTTGGTTCCTCCATAGCCAAAATTGTTGATGGAAGCTCGGAAAGGTTTATCCTTTGGCCAATCTGTCAAAGCTGTCGACACCTGCAGATTCCATTCGCCCAGATGGATGTTTTGGTGTGTTGTCTCATAGTTCAGATTCGGAGGAATCAATCTATACTTCAGAGCGAAGCTAGTCTTGATGACCGACGCGAGACCGCTGACGGGTTCCGTATGGCCAATATTGGTCTTGACGGAACCGACAAGAAGCGGGCCTGAGTTCTGAACTTTGCGCATCTTCCCAAAAGTTCTAGCCAAGGCTTCGGCCTCAATAGGGTCCCCAGCAGCGGTGCCGGTCATATGGGCTTCAACGTATCCTGTTTCGGCGAGATCAAGACCAGCACGCTTGTAGCAAGCCTGAATCAGCTCGATCTGGGCCTCCAGTGACGGAGACGATATTGTGGGTGTCTTTCCATCTTGGTTCACACCACTTTCTCGAATGATTGCGTGTACGTGATCGCCATCTCGCAACGTTGCACTCAACGGCTTCAGGATGAGCGCTGCAACACCCTCACCACGTCCAAATCCTTGAGCTCGAGCATCCCAAGCAAAGCATCTCCCATCAGGACCGAGAACACTATTCGAGACGGTCAGCCATCATCTTCGAAAGTCAACGTGGGGGGAGTTCGAGGAAATTCAAATACCCCATGGTGGACATTCCAATGAACGAATCTTGATTCAAAAGCAAGTTCGAACCTCCAATAATCGAGATGTCTGACTCTCCGGACCAGATGCTTCGACAACCTTGGTGAAGTGCCACCAGACCTGCTGAGCATCCAGTGTCGAGCGGCATGCTTGGTCCGTGTAAGTCGTAGAAGTGGGAAACTCGATTTGCAAGCATAGCTGTGCCAGTGCCAAAGGCTGTTTGTGCGACAAGCTCAGGGTCTCTTGCCAGTATTTCATGGTAATCCTTGCTGAAACAGCCTGTGAATACCGAAGTATTCGAGCCAGCAAACTTCTCGAGTGGAATACCAGCTGTGTGATGACGAATTTTTGGTCAGTGTTTACCATATCAAACATTCAAGTGAAAACCATGAAACGAACCGTCCTCCATCGATTCATAGACGGTCTCCAGTAGGAGCCGGAGTTGAGGGTCCATCACCTGACAGATCATGAGGAGTTAATATGCTATGTCCGGTGCAAAAAGATTTCGTCAGAAGAAGAAGAGGTAGAAAGGAAACCGGACATACCCTCGCGATATTTTCTGACACGCTAAAGAACCCGGCATCAAACAGGGAAATATCCTCATCGAGGAAATAAGCACCCTTGACGTGAGTCTGTTGTGTGTATCATTAGCCCTGCAAATGGCAATCTCTACCTGTAGCATCTACATCGAAAAGAACAAGTAGTTCCCCTGTGATGAGCCTCGGATCTGACAGGGTTGAATTTACCTTTCCCGCTCTCTGGGGATCTGGATGATACCAAGCGTCCGCATCAAAGCGCCGCGAAGGAATGGGTGACCACCCATCTTTCCCAGCGGTACATAGTTCCCAAAGCTTGGATGGGTTGGTAGCCCCTCCAGCAAAGCGGCAGGCCATGCCAATGATGGCGATAGGAGTCTGCGCTGAGGATGCCATCCCATTGCGCCCTGGTGTATTATTAACTTGCTCATCTCCATTTGCCATAGAACATCCAGTGACACCATTTGATGTCAAATGGCCGTTTGACAGAGCGTCGACGACCATGTTGCACAACTACGGCTTGTGTATTTGTTGCCGAGACCCTGGCGCGGACGGGACTGGACTTGAGTGGCTATTGGGACTTTTGTCGCTCTTCATAAATCCTTTTTGACGGAAGACGACTCTACTATCATCGCCTCCATTTCCGAGCTTTCGGATATTGCCAAATTCAGGGGTCTGTTGCACTTGCTCGTTCACCTGCCTTTCGGTGCGCCTGCCAATTTTGGAACAACCTTGTATTTATTTACCGTCTTACATACTCATACAATTTCATCCTTTTCCACCCTACCTTTGCTGTCCATCAGGGTTGTTCGGATGTTTCCCAACTAGGCAAGTTCCGCGTGGGGCTAGTGACAGATCTCGCGCAATGGTGAATGGAGCAATGCATGAACTGAGCAGTAAGCACATGATCGAGACCACAATCCAAAAATAAAAACACGATCAATACTGATGTTTGCACTGCATCTCAGACGGCAGGCGGTGAAAACAAACGAACGCGACTATCTCATCACAACCATAGTGAGACAGATAATTACACTGTTCATCTCGGGTGTAATCATTTCGCATTACCTCCCTTTTTTTTCCGGTCGATATTCTTGTCTTGTCGTGTAGTGCTGGGATCAATAACATCGTATTCGACTACGCTTTTTCGTCACGGATCGAATAGTTCGTGGCCGCCATGGCATCAGCTGTGAGTGACTCGGAGCTTGACAACAACGCCACGCCAACCGATGAGACGACGAAGGTCATCACGACCGTGGGGGCTAGGTCAGAGTCGTCACCACAGTTGACAGCGCAGGAGAACGGAGAGGACTATCCCTCGGGCCCAAAATTCTGGCTGATTGGGACCGCGCTGGGTCTTGGCGGCTTCCTCGTCTCATTTGTTAGGAACCTGTTCTTCATCTTTGTACACTTTTGAAAAAGATGAGTGGCTCACCAATCTAGGATAGCACCGTTCTCTCTACCGCGGTCCCCGTGATCTCAGATGAGTTTCACTCTCTTGGTGATATCGGATGGTATAGCAGTGTCTACTTCCTCGCGATGTGTACCCCTCAGCTGGTTTTGGCGAAGCTTAACGGTCGATATCCAATCCGATGGAACTACAGCGTTGCCATGGTACTCTTTATCGCCGGCTCCGCCCTCTGTGGTGCTGCTCCGAACTCCCCTGTGCTTATCACCGGTCGTGCCCTTGCTGGTCTAGGATCCTCTGGTCTCCTGGTGTCGAGCTCCGCCCTGGTTCCTTTTCTGGCACCTCCGTCGGAACGGCCGACCTTGTTTGGCTTGTTCGCAGGGGCAATGGGGCTGGGCATTGGTACCGGTCCCCTGATCGGCGGGGCGTTGACTGAAAAAGTCACATGGCGATGGAACTTCTATATGAATGTCCCCATCGGCGCCGTTATCTACGCCATCTTCTATCTCACCGTACACCCCCCAAAGCCTGACTGCTCCACACCATGGCGAAGTTTCCTACCGACTCTCGATCTCCTTGGTTTGGCTACCTTCACGCCCGCTACTGCGTGTCTCCTCATCGCCCTACAGTGGGGAGGAACTACATACCCATGGGATGACGTCCGTGTCATCATTCTGTTCGTATTCTCTGGTGTCCTGGCGGTCATATTTCTCGTAATTGAATCCTGGCTCGGCGACAGTGCCATGCTTCCACGCCGCGTCTTCTCCAAACGCAACGTTTGGTGTGCTGTCTGGTTCTGTTTCTGCAGCAATGGAGCTTCTGTCGTGTTGACATACTATCTACCCATGTAAGGCTCTGTACTCATAAATCATCTTGTTGCACTCGAGTTGCAACCAATGTTGACCGTTTTCAGCTGGTTTCAAGGAGTCCAAGGAGACACTCCGATCCTATCAGGGGTGCACACTCTCCCGCTTGTAGTCACGACGGTGTTCACCACGATCTTGGGTGGCGTCCTCATCACTCTTTTCGGACATGTTGGACCGTTTATGGTTGCTGGATCCATCTTCACGGCCGTCGGAGCCGGCCTCTTAACCACTCTTGACAGCAACACCAGTACCGGTAAATGGATCGGCTACCAGATCATCTACGGGTTAGGATCTGCTTTCGGCAGACAATGTCCGAGTGTCTGCTTACAAAATCTCCTCCCGGAAAAAGATGCCCCCCTGGCCTACACTCTGATCACCTTCATCTCGTTCGTTGCTGGGTAAGATGTTATCTGCTCTCATCTGTTTCTCCAACTTCCATGCCTTCTTCTTCCTCTTCTCTTCTTTGTCTTCATCTTTCTCACACATCCCACAAACACAGCGCAATCTTCGTCTCCACCGCGCAAGCTCTCTTTTCCAACCGTCTCGTCGAAGGTCTAGAAGGACTTGGAATGTCCAAAGCCGAGGCCACTGCATCCTTGGCTAAAGGTGTCACGTCTCTGACTCAAGGGCTGTCGGGTGACGCCAAGACGGCTGTTCTGCACGTCCTGAATACGTCAATCGTGAATGCATGGCGCCTCCCAGTGGCTCTGTCGTGTCTGAGCATTGTCGGAGCGCTGATGTTGGAGCATCAAAAGGTGAAGGGGAAGCCGAATATCTAGCCTTCTTAATATCATCATGAGAATGGACGGTGTTGGTTTAGTAAATAATAAAAGGAGGCCGGCGTGCTTCCCACTCGAGTTACTTTTTCCTTTTTCCTTTTTAGAACAAGGGACCTGAAGGCAGCCGGCGTTGATGATGACACAAATATATGTTCGAGATGGAAATTATTCCTCTATTCCTGATAGGGAAAAATGAAGATTGATTCAGGTTAATGGTGTGGGGAAATTTATTTAGGTCTGCAGCCACTACAGTTACATTTTCTGCTCTCTATTAAGATACATCATTTTTAATTAACCTTATTTCAACCTAAGGTATTATACCTCACAGGCGCCATGAACCCATGTGAGTGCGAATTAGAGTCTGTAAACACTAGAGTGCTAATTTTTTACACTCTAGGACCTGCCTTAGTCAAATATATTTATTAATTTAATATATTCCTATCTATGCTAAAAATATACTTTCTATTAGTTATATAATATTATATTTTAAATCTATATTTATTTGACTATTTAAACTTCTATTCAATAAGTCTTTCTATGCTAAGATAATATTGCTATATTCTATGTTTCTTACGTGACAGTTTGGTTTCATTAATAGTTAATTCTTTCTGCGATGTCGAGTTTGATTAGTCTATAACACAAACGCTAGAGGCGGAGACAAGTAGACTTTTTTTAAAAAAAAAAAAAAAATTAAAAAATAAAAATAAAAATAAAAATAATTGGCGAACCTTCAAAATTTCACAAATCAAAACCAAAATCACTAAATTTCACCATTGTAGGTAAAAAGAAGATAGATTGAGCGGTAGTTACATATTTCGGCACTAGGGTTTTGGCAGCACATCCTTATAGGCCATCATAACCTCCTCCGCCGACATTGGTTCATTCCCCGTGAGTCGCTTGACAGCATCAGAGACTACAGCCATTGTTCCGTTACGGATTTCAGTTGTATTAGTTATTATGTCATCGCAGCATAAGGGAATTGGAGAATTAGAGAAGTCTCCTTCGACAGTTTTAGGTACTCCTCTACCACCCCAGTATTCGTAGAGCTGTTCATCTGTCATGGGTTTAATTTGCCCTTTCCAGCCAGTGTATTGTCGTACCATACCCAGCAGTACATAATCAGAAATCAGTTCAGGACCTGTTATATCGTAAATTGTGTTGGGTTCTCCTTTGCCAAGCAGGAGTGCCGCGAGGACCCGTGAACAATCGGCTTTGGCGACAAATCCACTAGGTGTCCCATTGCTGTTCCAATACCATTTGCCTTCGCAGATGTTTTTAGCCATAGGAAATAAAGTGCCGAAAAAGTTATCCATGTAGAAGGCGTTTCTCTGGATATTCCACTGCATTCCCGACTCGAAAATGACTTGTTCCGTGTACCGATGATCCGACGCAACAAGCGGCGTATTCTCAGCGATACCGGCACCAATATAGGACGTATAACAGATACGTTTCACACCCACCTTTTTTGCGGTTTCTATAGCACGACGATGTTGCTTGCGACGAATATTGCCGATCATCAAAGTCGAAATCAACGAGACGGCGTCAGCGTCCTTGAACACTTTCTCCATACTAGAAGGATCATCATAGCTGGCGTATTCCAATTCAATCCCTTTTGCCTTCCAGTCCTTAACAGTCTCCTCTGGAATCCGTTCGAGAAGTGGACTGGTGAAAATTAGTTTATCCGATGAGGATGCGATGGCAAAGGCGGCTTCTGCCGCGCTGCGACCCAGCTGGCCGTCGACTCCAGTAAGCACGTAACGACCCATTGTGTCAGTATTGGAAAAATTGGCAGATGATGTTTTAGAAATACTTAAAACCTCCGTTTAACCTAATATCTTGAGGCAAAGAAGATGAGGTAAAGATGATGAGTTATCGGTACGCACAGGAATTCTGCGCCATGGAAACTTGTGACGTAGACTTAGGCTTAAATAGACGCGATGGCTAGGTATCATACGATAAACACGCCACGCGTAAAAATATCTCTTCTCTCGCCCCGATGAAATACTACACTGATTTACACCTGAAACAGCTATATATATATTTTAATAAAAATTAAGTACTGTATTAACTAGGGCATCTAACCCTTATATAGCTCCAAACATCGCAGTTAGCACACTGCAGTGGCACTAGGGTGGCATTTTTGAACCGAAAAAATCGACTCGAACCGTTAGCCAGTCTAGCTAGTACAATAGATAATTATATAAATCTACAATTTTTTTAATGTGTTCTACGGATAAGTAGATTATCTACTTTCTAATAATTTCTATAATAATATTTAGTTTAATTTATAGCTCTTTTATAATGTAATAAAGGTTTCTAATAAATTTTTATTATATAAAGAAAAATAACTTATATAAATTGTAAAGATTCTGCATCTTTATTTCCATTTCCTGCAGTTTTTAGAAAGTGGCTTGATGACATTACTATATACAGCAACCCGGAAGTTAATGTCTTCGCAGTCCTGAAAGCAGGTTTCGCCACCTATATTTCCTACAACACAGTACGTGACAGCCTTATCATACAGCTTGAGTAGTGGGTCAGTGATGTCATTAAGCCGCTTTAAATGCCAGTATTAGGCACCTGTAATATTCAGGAGGGGCTGCCTTTGGTGCGAATTGAGCTTTTAAAGTCTTCTGGTGCCAGATCTCTAAGAGCAGAATTTCAAGCTCTAGAAGAGACATCTTGAGGTCTTTATTCTAATTAGGATCCTAGCTATGCTCTTAACAATTTCGTCGCTTTGTTTAAGTGTCCCAGTCAAAGGGTAGCAGCATTTCAGTTCCTAAGAAGTGTAAAATTTAATTTTGAACAGCTTTCTCATTCAAGTATCCAATCGGATCATCATTTAAGCGTGAAATTGCATACCCAGTTCCGATGAGAACCGATCTGATTGTCTCTGCCAGTATTTGCTGCTGAAGATGGAGTCCAAGAGCTAACTTTTCGACGTAATATCGAGTGCGAAAGAAAATTTTTCCTTTCTGAATACTATCTTTGGACAAGTCAACGGCCTGGAAAAGGATCGGTAGAGCCCCAAGCAGGAGACTTGCAACTTCTATCCCTGACATGAGGTTGCATGCGCAAAATATTGAGAAAAATAGTATGCAGCTCGGGATTTGATCTGTTTGAGCAAGCTGAAATTTTACCTCCAATGCTAACACCAACCGAGGCTGAATGCGGGGTAACGCGTGATCATGCCAATTGGAGGCTACTGACAGTTAGAAAGGCACAGTAATCAGTTGACCTATCTTTATTTTTTTTTTTTTTTTTTTTTTTTTTTGTTTTGGCTGCAGTTTGCTTATGAAGTCCGGGTATTGCTCTGATAGGAATTCTGGGCATCCTGAATAAGTATTGCACAAAGATGGCAGATGCGAAATAGAAGACCCTTGCTGAAATACATTTTGAGACTATGAGGCTTTTCATGTGGATCAAGGTTATTGATGGTGTTGTGCAAGTCCGGGATATGACGCGTGGCCTAAGGCTCGATTTATTGCTCATGCCGACTGTTTTCAGCTTTGGGCTGTGAATCTGGGTCTCTTTGTGTCGGGATATGGATTTCTTGATTATTGCGTTAGGTGAGCGGAGGCCATACAGCAAATGTTATGGAGATTTATAAGCGGTTTTATGACTTGCTGATTGAAGGTCAATACCTATTAATATTATACTGGCTACAGCTAATGTTAATCTGACTAGTACTTGAGTACTATTCATGTGAAAACGATTCACCAACAATAGAGAGACTACAGGACTCTGTTGACAACCCACTTGATATGGGACTCTTTGATAGAGATGCAGATTCAGATATGACTTTGCTTTTGGATGGTATAAGAGATCCTATTGACTGCCTCTATAAGCTCTCAACATGGATTCGGAATCCATCATTTACGTTCGCATCATCAAAGATGCAGAACTACCGGCAAATTGATCCAGAAACTGGGGTTGACTTCTTGCAAGCTGTCGAGAGATTCGATTATGATTATGTGAGCTCTCCCTTTCTTGAATATCAAAAGTAAAGAGTATGAGAGGAGTGCCAGACTATGTAGCCATCAGAACATAGTGATGGAGAAGACCAAATGGATAATGTTTGGGAGCCTGTCTGGACGGTGCTTTTACAATATAAAGCCGACCTCATAAATGGCAATGAGTCATTCTTTGTCCGTTGTATGGCCAGTGCAAATGTCTAACGAAGGCAACAATTTGCATACTGGAGAAAACATAGGGAAAAGCTCAACCAACATACAAAAGCAATAACGAAACATATTAATGTTGATAATGAGGCGGCTCCAAATCAACCTTATATGAAAAGCTCAGCAGATGAGACTCTAATTCCTCGAATGTCTTTAAAGGCTCCAACCCAATCTGTCACCACTTCTAGGAAGCTGAATATTTCTCAGACAACTACTAGAGATGATCAATCTCATATTCCAGTTTCTCAGTATGTCCCTTCTATCTGCGCTTCTGGCAAGGAGATTGTAGATTTTCTCCCGGCTCCGAAGCGGCCACCGGGCGAAAAGTATTTCGAATGCCCTTATTGATTCACATTGTGCCCGAAGCCACTCTTAGATGTGAAAGCATGGAGGTGACTGAGTCCCGAGACTGGTATACCCTGGTAGCAGGCATCTTTAATGCGAGATATAGAGCCCACCTTATACATGACTTATGCCCTTACATATGTACATACGAAAACTACAGAAATCTGGATCAGTTGTATCACAGTCGCCAAGAATTGATCGAGCACGAAAATAATCTGCATTGAAGAATATTTTGCTGCCTAGAGCATCCAGACGAAACATTTTTCGAAGTGAAAGAATATTGATAACACTTGCACGAAAAGCATGTTAACTACAGTGACGAGATGTATACGTCTTTGACCAACTATGCTAGCGTATCAGCGTTGTCATTTCTAGATAATATGCTCATTATCTCTACCTACTGCTAGGCAGTTAAAATGCCACATTGCACTGCATTTGGAGCCAGTATCTCTATTTTCACTGCCACAATATGTTGATGAAGATAACAATAATGTAAACGAGGTAGGTTCAGATGAAGCTAATGATGCCCTTGATGATTCTAGAGATGGAGACTTCGACAAAGATATGGAAATAATGGATAATGGCACTGAAGTAGGGATTCACGAATTGAAAAGATGGAAGAGTCACACATACTGCAACCTAGCATATCAGATAATTCGCCATTTTTGGGCCAAAATATTTTTGCAGGTAAGAGCACTAAAACCAAATAGTCATTTCTGCTAACCGATATAGCATTCCCCATGGGAACACAGCTATTATCTGTCGTGAGGCAAAGGAGCTCTAAATGGTCATTAAATGCACAAATATCAGTTCATCTCCCTAACGACAATATAGAGGATTACTTTCTTAAGATATTTAAAACATTTATTGCTCTCTAAAACTGGTTTATTTATTGTGTAATAGATATTTCGAGGGGCTTTATCGAGAGCACATGGAGAATTTAAGTCGATGTTGTTGTTGTATAGCATTAATTCTTCAATAATCCCCAAACCTTATTCCTATGAGAAACTTTCCGCAAAACAAGCATTTGGAAACGATTACGAGCAAATTCCAGAATTAAAACAGAATCATGGGAAGTCACAGATGCGTTCTCAAGACTCACGAGCTGAGCCAAGAATACCGACGTAGGGAGAAGAGAAAGATCAACTAAAAGTGCTGAAGCTAGAGGGAAATGACCTAACAGATTTTATCCTTTACGAATTTGCTTATATATTGGAGGATGTCGCAGATCCTAACCTACTGTGTCTGCATATTGCTAATATTTATCGCTGTAGCAGGTCACCCACTGGAATGTTTTGTTTTTCATAGTCTAACATTTGCAGGATCAGTATCACTACCCGGTTTTTAGCATCCTAGTTGGGTTACTTGTTTTATGTTCATACATCGACATTTTCTTGAGCAAGAGATCATAGTTTATGGTCATTGACTAAAATACGAGAATATGTTCCAACCCATTATTAAATCAAGTTATTCTGCAACTTCTTAACCGACTGCGATCTATCAACCCATGTCTGGTCCACAGAGACTTACGCACAGCCAATATTGGAATAAATATTAAGACAGGGACACCTATGATATACAATGCGTGTAGTCTGTACGCGCATAATGAATACGAACTTGGAGCTTAGTATTGGTGTCTTGAAGGCGGTCACATAGAATATATTGAAGCTTATCTTAATAAATGTGGTCTTAGTGATCCAATTGACGAGCTTTTTAATTGTCTCTCTTTATACAGCTCAAATTTTAGCTAGCAGAGATTATTGCCTTCCCGGAATCTCTGAAGAAAAGACGGGCACAGTAAGTAAAGACAAAATATGATAGATATAATATATCTACTAACTCTGAGTTAGGATTTACAATGGTATAAAATATTCGATTTCAAGGTATACGTGATGTCTGCTGTACAATGTCAAAACTTGTTATAAATTTTTTGTGTTGTATGCTTAGATCTTATATTAAGCCTATTAAAGCTGCTTATTCTTACAGATATTTTGATGTCTTCTATAACATGTAAAAATTTAGACTTAGACTAAAGTTAGATGCTATACTAATAGAATATAATATTATATTCTCCTATTTTCTATACTATTCTATACTAACTAATGTATTAATATTTAAATTAGTCTTAACTTTAAGTGTAATATTATTTTCCTAGATGTGTAGTTAGCTTCAGTATTAAAATTATAATTTTTTAATTATGTAATTGCCTAATCAAATAACTCCCTAGATGTTTGCTGCATTACTGTGGGGCGCTGCAGAAATCCTCTAATAACTAAGGCGTAACACTATCTGTTTTAAAGCTGCTACAGTTTAGACCCTCTTTTCAACCGAGCTGAAACTGCTATAGGCGGTTCCGACCTCTTCTTGGACCGAACTGAACCGCCTGTTTATAGGTTTTCAAAACGCGAAGGGAACGCGGGAGATGATCCACTTGCCTGTGAAACATGTTAGTTTCAGCCTATTAGCTAGTTTCACTTTTCTGCCGCTTCCTTCAAACTCTCCCTAGGATCGGGTGGCTAATCGGAAAGTGTCCGGGACATCCCAATAACTCCTCGTTAGCGTACTATCGACGCTACGAACCGCCCTTAGGTAGCAACACACCTTATTTGTAGATTTTGAGGTGATTATGCGCTTGACAAACTCATCTAATGAGTCATCCATAACAGAGACTCTTTTGGGAGGTTCTTCTGGGGCCCTTCCATTGACAGAACCGTTAACAATGGAGGTTGATGACTGCCCTTTTCGGGTGAATACGCAGGGTCGGAAGCGATGTTGTGCTTGTCAGTTTTCCAGATACGTTGAAAAATATTTTTTTCTGCACTTCGTTATCCAACCGAAACAGAACTGAAAGCCCTTTGCAATGGTAGTCAGCAATTCGAAGACACTTATGACTGCAGGTCAATTTTACTATAGCACAAGCAACGGCAGTGCGTGAATTTTGATAAGGGCCTAGGGACACTAATCTGCGAATATTGCATCTGTTAAACGTCCCTCTATTCAATGAATTAGTAGCTGTGCTTAGTTTCGAGCATAGGCGCGAAGTATAGTGTGTCAGATCTGCAGTAAACGCTCGCTATTTCCTGCCCAATTAGGATGTTGTAAGCGACGTTACTTTTTAGCTGTCTACCTTTGAAGTATATAATCCATGATAACTGCATCTCAAGTATAGATAGATACTGCCATTTTATGTCAGCCAGCCGCAGTGCAACTTCACGTTCTGGCAAGGGCTTCACGTTGAGACTTCGCACGACACAAATTAAAATTTCGATACTCTTATGCAGCATGTCACATCCACTCAAGATTGCCATTCTTCAAAATGACGACAAGACTGAAGGGATTCGGTCGGATGTCAGAGAAGCATTTGTTAACATAATCAGCGCGGTTGAACCAGATGCTCAAATCACTTTCTTTGACCCTATTGAATTGCAGGCGTATCCTGCCCTTTCAGACGATTACAATTTAATTGTACTTAGCGGCGGCAATGCAAAGCTTGATGGCAGCATTTCATGGGTGCTAAAGATGCAGGCTTTTATCAAAACTATAGCACGCGAGTGTCCGCATCAAAAAATGCTTGGTATCTGCTGGGGTCATATGGCAATTCATCAGTCTTTGGGTGGTACTGTTTGTAAAAGAAAAGAAGGAGCACAGGTAACTAGTCTATAATTTTGTTTATCCGTATGAATTTATGGTAGATATCTAATGATTTTGTGGTTGTCTCCAGGCCCAATTGTCCATCAAACTTACTGCGGAGGGGAAAAATTTTTTCCCATTCGCCGCTGCCAACGGGACATTGGCTATTAACGTAATCCATCGAGAACACGTTCTCGAGCCAGCTTCCAACTTTATCCCTTTGGCAGAGGACCACCAGTCCTTTATCTCTACGAACAACAATATTCTTACCTTCCAGGGGCATCCAGAAATGGGATCGCAATTCGCAGAACGTATAATAAGAAGAGACTTTGAGAAGGATCTTTCTAGAGCAGAATTTGAAAAGGCGCTTGAAAATCTTGATAATGGTTTGGATAATGAGAAAGTCTGGCGTAGAATACTACAATGGGCTAGAGAATAGACTAGGAGCTAATGCTAAGTTCAAAAGAATATAAACAGTCCATTCTCGAATAATTTTAATATAATAGTGCCATCTAGTCAGTTAAGTAAATGTGCATGTTTCTTACCCTTTCACCTTTCTATTTCTGGATCGTCGTTAATCTCCGTATGCTGATTATGGATCTTGTTGAAAGAGAATGGAGTGCATCATTCACTGAATGAATTTGATAATTGCTCACCGTTTCAGTTCGCTTAATCTTTATCTTGTAATAATTTTGGCACGAATCATAATTTGAGTCGGGACACTCTGGTTATTACGACTAGCAACGTGCCGAAGGGTTAACAGGTTAACAACTGACGTGACGTGTAGCAGTAGAGACGCTCAGGTAGTGTTCGATGTTAGTTAATTATAGCGGAGCAATCTGTTTCCGGAGATGGAACCTTATACGCGATCATAGAGACTACCGCCGTAGGGCCGCACTTGGCGCTCAAGGGACCCATCCAGCAAATCTGCTGATACTACGCTACTACATTTCAGTCTAGTTTAGATCTAACCAATTTACTCTAATATTATATTTATCTTAGTTTTAATATAGCTACATTTAATAATCTCACATAGAATAGAGAGAATGTATAAAAATTACAACATTATCGGCTAAAGTCTAGAGCGGCGTCGACCAGACGGGTAGAAAGATAAAGACCAGGACGCTTACGCTTGCGAAGATAGCACCCCCGACCAGGCTCTGCAGAACAATTTTATGTTGCAAATGACGCAAATGGACATCATTGACACGGAACTTGCGATCGAAGATCATCAGTCGTGACAGAATGCGCATCAAACCGGTAGGTTGCGGTACTTCTTTCCCGTCCTCAGTGAAGCGCTCCCATGGCATAGGCTGGCGGCGTGTGAAGAGCAGCAAGAAGAAGCAGCTACCTCGCAAACCTGATATAATGAGGCTCATACCGAGCCACCACATGGGCCAGACGCCAAAGACTGTCCAGCGCAAGTGGGAACCACGGTGAGGGGTAAAGGCGAGAAGGAGAACAGCCAGGAAACCGGCAACGGTGAGGACAATACCAAGACCAGTGGCCACACATATAGTCTCGAATGTGCCATTAGAGACACCTAGACGAACGAAGTTACGATGTGAACAGGTCCGGAGCAGCTGGTAAACATAATCGGCGACAGGGCGTAGGTGCGATGGGTCACATGAAGCCTTGAGGTCCATAATGGCCTGGTCACGCATAGCAGGTGGGATGTTGAGCTCCTTTGGCGCTCCAGAAACAAGAAAAGTCTGAACAATGGTGTTGAGCTCCTTTCGGTTCTCCACAGGATTATTGAGGGTCGTGGTACTGTTTGTAGCGTAGCCAGAAATCTCGGATAGGTCGTATCCAGATGAGTGCACGCAGTTGGCACACTTCAGCTTGCATTTAGCGCTCCGAGCGCAGGTTCCACCAGATGTAATAAGTCGTGCAATTTGAGCAACAGTATGTTGAACTGTTTCTTAGTGTTAGCAGCACAAAACTCGACCGGTGTATAATCGACTTGCCAAGGGAATGTGTGCCTTACCAGCTTCGGCATCACTGGGAAAGTCAAGCGCCTTAGGGTCATTCAGAGTAACCTCTGATGAAGTACTCTGAGAAGTATAGAAGGAGGCGTCATCTTTCTCGCCACTAATGTTGACGTAGTTTCGCTCATAGTTTTTGTACCTATGGGATCAAATATTAGGCTAAATTGGCATTGTTAAAGGTAGAACCTCACACACACCAGATATAGAACTCAACATTCTCCTCTGAAAATTCAATGTACTTCAAGTACATGTAAAAGTCATAGAGTGACATAGGACTGCCTGTAAGACAACTCTTGTTAGCTCTGTTCTCCTAACATCTAACAGACAGGTAGCCTACATGTCTTATTGTCGAGCACCCTCTCTAATTTGAGTTGACTAGGGATCGCACTGCCTCGTCCGTCCGGACTGAAGGATCGCTTCCCAGAGCGAATATCTCTTGAATACTCCTTGATATCCCGATAATCTGGCTTCTTGTACCACGTTAACCACGACGGCCACCGCATCGTTACGATGATATGTCGTTTTCTGGGAAATCAAGGTGTATGTCGTTGATGTTATGAAGAGGAGTCTACGGAACTAGATCTAACAGAAACATTGTGGACCTAAAAAGGGGGGCTGGGAAGTGAAATTCAGCTTTCAGCCGTTCTATAACGCCCTCTCTCTGTATGTCGGCAAGGATGGTCAAATCGGGAAAATCAGTCCTCCTGACCAATAGCTGCATTTAACCTCCAGAAATAGCTTTCTCTGAAGGTCTAGATGATTCTGACTAAATTTGTCTATCGTATAGCTTGCTATTCAACTTCCGAAAACACCTCGCCTGTAAATCTAAGTAAACCCTGCTAAAATTGTCTCGCTGCTTCTCCACACATTTTATCTTGATGCACAATCACTTCGTACTAGAGCTCCCGTAAAGGTAGTCATATAGAAGATTAAATTCTAAGACTCAACTTGTGGAGATGCAATGATGTCCACGTGGCATATCTTGCCAAAGACTGGATCTATGGTTCAGAATTAGATTTGTCCTGTGCAGAAAGCCTACAGCGATCCGCCCCACATAACAGATCGGTACACGACTCATTAACTGCCCGATAGGTCGTCACTACTTCGATCAGGTGGAGTTTGCCGCCCTCCTTTTTCTGCCGCCCTGCTTTTCGGCCAAGCTAGCAAGGGCGCGGCTGAACTGGAGGGGCTGCTCGATATTATGGCGCCAGTATACCGCCCAATCGATACGGTATTGCAGGATGCGGAGATTGTCGGGGCTGTGACCTAGGCGGCCGGTGGCGCTTTCAGAACTTTGTCGAGCCTCGGGAGGGTACCGCGGAATTGCTGGCTGTAGGCTAGTAGGTCCCTCGGCCGTGCCGAAATACCGTAAATACAAAGTGAAAGGCGGCACATTGAGACCGCTGCTGCTATTTTTGTCTGCCATAACTTCCACCAGCTTTCCGCTATCTTCGAATTTGGTGAGGAGAAAACTCGTGTGTTGCAAGTAATCCCGTCTCTGAGTGTGTAAGTTAGATTTTGGAGGGCCTCAGTGTCGGCCAATTGAAATATGGATTGAGAGACATCTTGCACGCGTGTCTTGAGCGACTTTGATGATGCAGCGCGCAAGGGGGAGAACGAGGATGCAGCCGCTGTTTTTTGACTTTTTCTTTACTTTGCGCCACTGGTCCGCCGTGAGGGTCTCGGCCCAGATAACTCTTGACAGACTTGGTGATAACATGCACATTCGCACCTATTTGTCATCAGTACTAAAGCTTGTTTATAAATGTTATTGTTTTGAAAATCTCACCTCTACATGCAAACGAGTTTACGAAAGCTTGTCGCAGTGCTCGATGTCACTTATCGACCTCACTGGCAACTTTGACGATGTGCTCTAGAATCGGAATGGCCCATTTCATCTATTTGTGATCAGATAAGACCTTGTATGCCTGAGGATCTTACTCACTAATCCTATGAGAAGTAGTCACTCTTAACAGCGTCCACCTCAATTGGATCTCCAATGGAGTGTCTTTGCTGTGGCATTCGAAATAATGAGCTTCCGAGAAATCTAGGCCGGCGTCTTGATAAACCTTATACATTACTACTTCTTGAAGCGTGCCGTCGGTAGCGCAATACTGAGTATTTTGTTGTTCCTAGCAGGTTTAGTCGAGAGTACTGATGCATTGACGCCACCTTCTCGGATAATGGCCCGGATCTGGTTTCTATCTCGTAATGCAGCGGGCTAACGCTTTATGAAGATAGTGTTGACTCCTTTAGCACAACTATAGCCATCAGCTGAGACGTCAAAGTGTGTGGGAACATGCCCATGGGCTAGAGCGTTCCGCCCTTCTTTACGCTAATATGTAGTTCGGCAGAGATAATTATGTTGGCACTCGCCACAATAGTAACGCTGCAATTTCTCATCTTGATAGTGTACTAGGGAAACCAGTGAAACCAGCGTAGAGCAGGAGCAGGAAGGCATGTGATAAAAGATGCTATCGGCACCTCCATACCACTCGACCAAAAGGAAATTTCCTCTGAGTCTCCCTGGATCTGACAGGATCTACTACGTTTTAAGAATCTCGTTGAACGTCAGGAAACTGCTGTTGTTCTAGTTGTAGGTTTCCATGATTTGCTCTATGACAGCCAGATTGGTTCGATACTCGTCCAATTCATTGGCTGCATACTTATCAATAAGCGTTCTATTGAGAGCCGAGAATGTAAATGACGATGCACCTTAGGTTCAGTTGCTGCGAAAAAAATGACCGTCATAGTGGAACTTTCCAGGTGTCATACCAATTTGACTAAGATCTTCAGGACTCATATCCTCGAAATGAAGTTGATTATAATATTATGTTTTCATCACTGACCTTCTGTGAAATTTATCCCATTCCATATAGGCTCTTCAGAGCCGTTACATCCACGAAGCTCACTTCGCCGGGTGCAATTCGTACCACCTTCCCGTATTTTTTGTGCAGAGAAACCACATCGCCGTGCCATGTCCCCCGAAAGTAACGGATATTTCTCCATATCTGACTGATACCCGCTAGCGCCGGACCGGTAATTTTGCTTGATGAGTGGAAAATTTATTATTAAGGACCTGGAGCATCCAATGAATCGCTAAGTGTGCCACCACAATTGGCCCATAAAATGACCACGACTTATCGACCACATCAAACCCTAAAGTCATATATGATATAATATTATCAGAAACATTCTGAGAAGAATTTTTGGGTATGACACTGTTGTGATCCATGCTAGGCACAACTAAATAGGTAAATGAAGCTTTTTGACTTATTGTGTGTTGAAATTCCTCGTCTCTCTAGGTAATTTATACAGTTGCCTCGCTGGCCTAGACTTGCTCGATCTCAATATCTTTACGCGGGATCTCCGGACTCCCATTTGATCGCCAAATTAAAGCTTCCTCCTCTGTTGTGGTGGCTATTTTCCGCCGTCCGTCTCATCATTACTAATTTCCAACCTGATTTTCGTGTCTCTCTAGAATTCACATTAAACGTCATATAAACTTTAATGTAATTTACGTGTCTTACAATATGCCGCATCCCATGCGTGGTATTGAATAGGAATACGACAATTGATTGTCCCCAATCGAGTATAGCACCGCAGATGTGCGGCAGAAATCCACCCCCTTTCCCGCACATTATGGACTGTGATTTTCCGCCTATATCTCACAACCCCGCAAGAACCCCTAACTAGTTATTATTATATTAATTTATAATAAATAGTAAAGTAATTTAATGATTATAAATATGAAAAATTAAATACGTTTATGGAATAGAAATAAGTATTTTTATATCTTTTTTAATATAGTTTTTTTTTCCTGCTATTTAATTGTTTTAGCTTTTAATAAATTATTTTTTTATAGTATTTAATAGACTATTGTATGGAGGGACGATCGAAAAACCCTTCAATTGGCGAAAAGGGCGGAGATAGGACTGGAGCTTGGGAGCTTGAGGTCCCGGGCTTCTCGTAGCCTAGGATTTTACTGCTAAACTTTATTAAGGCCCTGAATCTTATCTGTAGGGCCTAAAACAACTGTTCTGCCAAAAAAAAAGTGTGAAGTGATGCTTGGGTTTTCTTTTTTACTCTAGTTTTTGTTCTTAAATGCTTATCTGCATCTGTCAGATTCAGGGAGACCAATACCCAGTAACCCCAAGAAGTCATGCTTTCTTTAATGTGATCAGTTTTTGGTCATAGTGTTGTGGATCTGCTTAAAAGTATTGCCAACTGAGGGCGAAAATAACAGGCATGCTTTAGAGGCAGGTCAGCTACCTTGAAAATATAGTAGACAAGATCTATTGCCAGAGTACCACCAGAAGAGTCTCCTCTAATTATAATACAGTCTAGAGAAATGTGCAGCTTGTTTGTGTGATATGATATAATGTTGATGTATTCTAGAACGGCCCAATGCGGTTGTTCTACTTTCGTACTGTCTCAAACTTCTCGTCAGCTATAAATCGTCCTTATAATAGTTCTAGGTGGTACTAAGTTTTTGGGAGAGGACTTCTCTCGAGCTATCTGGAGCGTGCATGCTATGTTGCGTTAGGTAATTATAGCCGAGAAGACACTAATTTTGACTCTGTCAGTTCGGCATATTTGTTATGATCCAACTCACGGGAACAGGTTTTATGTTGAGATTACGAGTGCCATAATTGCCAGCCAGACCTTGAACTTTTCGATTTGCCACCATGGGCCGAGCATGGCTATGCTGACCTTTACTATGTTGAGGCTCCGAGGGGTTTAGACCTTGTTAGCTATAGTGATAGTTTATCGAATAATCAACATTTATAATGGAGTTAGTTAACTGACTAATTACAACATTTAATAGCTATTTACTACGTTGACTTAATCAGGCTATGCAATATAGAATACTTTATTATTTAATTTAATTTAATCTAGTTAGCTAATATAGCAAAATTCTATTAGGCTATCGAATATTCAGACTACTTTTTATAGGTAGATCGTACAGGATTCCTATATATCTAATCGTGCATATTTTGCTTCATTTTGTCAAGTAGACCTTTCAATCTAAGATCTACCACTAATTCGGAGATACGCTAAGCGAGGAATTCGAAATTCAAGCACCGAATCACTTTGCTAATTGCCTCTCAGTGTCACCAAACACACTAGAAGATGGATGCTTGAGTCGTTCTTAATGGTCTCCATGAGTGCAATACTCGAAGGGTTACTGGCTCTCACTATGTCAAGGTCCTGAGGGCTAGACTTTGTTGGCTAGGGTAGTAATTAATCTATAGTCACAATGGGAACAATAGTTGTATATGTTTGGATAGGTTGGATAAATAGTCCTTTTAGCTAAATTTCTCCGTAAGAGGAAAGAGAATTGGACTGTAGTGGGAGGCTATGGTGAGTGCGAGGCGGGAAACACTGCCACTGTCAATCGATACCGTTTTTGGAAATTAATTAAAAAAGATGTTTTTTTATTTTAACCTAACCTATTAGATGTCACCTTTTATAGTGGACTTAATCTGAGAGGAGACAGAGATGGTAACAGTCGTATATTTACGTCATATATTATAAAAAGGAAAATAAGAACTTGGAGGGGGAAAAAGGAGTGTTTGATGTTAATATGACGAAGTTGTCGTCTCGATATTATAACCCTGGAGCTGCACCTGGACATGACCCTGAACGGGTTAATCTCTGTACATGACTATCTAACTGTTTCTCCGCCTCGAGTAAGATCCGCAAACACTCCTCATCGCCCGCATTGACCGCATAATGCAGCGGAAGCCAGCCTGCCGCGTCTGTGCGGGCCGGGTCAGCCCCGCGCTGAAGCAATTCAGCGACCATGGTGCCATGGCCGCTCTTGACCCCCAAATGTAGCGGAGTAGCACCTTCACTGTTAACCGCGTTGACATCTGCGCCTTTGTCGAGCAGAAGACGCATCATTGAGAAGCTCCCTCGGGAGATGGACATGTGTAGTGGTGTCGTCCAAGGCAGGGAATTCGTCTGCGTTGGAGAAGGAGGGAGAGAAGAAGATGAAGGGAGAGGAGGGCATGAGATCGAGTGCAGTTCAATCGGAGATTCGCTCAAAGCAGGGGCAGCTTGAGGAATTGTCTGTGCGTTAACCATAGAAAATATTGGTGTGTGAGCCGTATAGAGTTGGCAACCCAGGAAGTTTGGAGCTGTGTTGCTATGTATGTCGGGTAGCTGCACGGTATCATTTACCGGGGGGATTGGAAATCCCGATGCGTTAGCCATTTGCCAGGAACTGTCGAATCGAACAGTTGGTGAGAATATGTCAAACAAAGGATGCAACGACGGATCGTCTGTCGGTTCAAGGCACGACAAGCCTTGACCTGAAGAGGTAGAACACAATGGGAATACAACAGATGCAGGTGACGGCGAGCTCAAGGGGGCGTATGTGGAAGCAACCGATCCATCGCTGTTCGAATATTGGCTGTCGGGCAGTATTAGATGATCGAGAGAAACATCTTGCGGTGGTGACTCCGTCTCGGAATCCGGCCTGTCAAACCCTAGTTGGCCAGGTAGGATCGAAGGCCTGTGGGTGTAATTGTGCTTGGGCGGACTGTCTCGCAAAGGTCTCTGCGATGTTGGCTCAATCTGGGTGTCCGGTGGCATGCCACCGTCGAGGCCCAATTCCTTCAGTCGCCTCCTAAGGTTATCGCCTGGAAGGCGATCAAGGTCAGTTCCGAAGAAAAATGGAAAACTGACCAAGAGGGTCTCAAACACTTACGATGCCGTCTTTGGGCTATGCGGTTCTGTTCCCGACGTCTCTGCAGAGCCGACAGCTCCTCCTGCCTGGGATCCATGGTGCAGAATCGGGCCGTTATCGACTCGAGCTGTTTGGTCGAATTCCCATGGGACTACACAGATAAGGTGATCTGGACACTTCGTATGTATATGTATCCAGGACATTAGCTCTAAATGCGTCTTTTGCGGGGAGGGTTGCGGGCCGCGTCCGATCGCCTGTCTCATGCAGATAATCCTGCCATCCTGCTTCTGAATCATCGTTCGCTTCGTAACTCTGGGGCGAGACAGAAGAGTATGAGTAAGATATTACCGCGTCTGCAGATTCGCTAACGTCTCCTTTTCAGGATAGTGGTAATTTATTGCAGAGTGGATCTCAAACAAGAAGGAAGGGGAAAGAACAGAAAAGGGTTCTGCAAGAACGTTTCAGCGGTGGGGAAAAGCATATCAGATGAGATAATCGCAGGCCAGAATTATGAGTGTTTCCAGCGGACCAACCATGACCCGGCTAACTGTTTTCCTGATTTGTCGAATCACATCAAGCCACCAATTCCTTTCCCTCTAGGGCCTCGTGGTTCCGATGCAGATTATGCCAAACGAGCGACTGGGATAGTCAAACCGGCAAAGAGGATATTAACTTCCCACCTACCGACAAACCGTTTCCGCCCCGCCTGGTACCCGTAGGGCTGATGGCTCCAAAGGTTACTTACTTACTATATGCAGCACCAGATCGAATCAAGTATCGAATCCACTGCGCCACCACCAAAGGAAAAGAAGAACGATTCAGGACCGGGGATTTACAATTGTTACACCTCTAACGCTGTAAACACCGACTCGAATGGCAAATTTCCCGCTTATGACAACTCACTGCTAGCCCCTTACTATCCTATGTTGCTGAAGAATACCAGGGCCCTGGCCATCACGACTCGTGTACATGCAACATAGCAACATCGGAGGTTTCCCTTTGCCCTTGTCCTTGGCCCTTACCCCCTCCCCCCCTACAGGTCGAACCGGAAGATGCCCAAACTCTCCGAGAAATCCATCCATTCTGCCAGCGAATTAGAGTCTAGACTGAGGTTGGGGGCCAAACCATCGCCCAATCCGTCCGGAGCTGACAGGAAATCCTGTGTTCCCCGCTCGTCTGCAGCTTCTTCGAACAGGCCACGATCCTGCGCGGGCGAGACCGCTGTCTCCCCTCGTCTTCCCCGTGCTGCCTTGTCCCGAAGGTGACGAAGAACGTTCCAAATCGGACCGGGATCTGGTCGACTAGGGTCGCCCTCCGTCAACTCGAATACCAGGTCGACGATGTTCCACGCCCGCACGACCTGCGGCCCCGTTGGTTGTGCGCAGAGATGCCACAGGATATAGGTCAGGCAATGGAACTGATTATAGCTGGCAAACAGCCAGCGGAATCCACGCAGCAGGTCGTCGGTCTGCAGTTCCACGCTCTGCTCCAGGCACGTACAGGCGGCGGCCAACGTCTGCTCTGCGGTCGAGGACACGATCTCGAGCGGCTGGTCGTTGCTGAGACTCTGCTGGTAGACGAAGAACTCCAGCTTGGCCAGCAAGGAGCGAGTCGACAGCCAACCGGCCTTCTGGATGGGGATGTTGGTATTGCAGTGGCGGAGGTAGGTCTGTTCCAGGTAGGCGCTCAACTCGTGGACGGTCTGGAGGCGCTGGGTGGTGGTCTCCGCCGGCTGGACGGCGGTGGTCTGGCACAGTTTCTGAAAGGCGATGGCGATCTCGGTCGTCAGAAGGAAGACGGTCATCTCGGTCCACCGGGCATGCGGCTGGGGTAGGACGAGGAGGTCGGCCGACAGGTCGCTGTCGTCCACATGCAAGGGCAGCCGGGTGTCAGCACGACTGCCAAACCCCTGAATGGCCAATCCGTGGTCCTCGGCTGCACGATAGTCCAGCATGAGGATCTGCCACCAGAGGCGGCGTCGCAGCTCCGCCTCGAGCGGGGAGAGGTCGAAGTGCGTTCCATCCCGATGGAGGCCGATGGCCAGGGAGGAGCGGATCAGGACGCCGTTGATGATCCAGCCGGATCGACTGCTGCTGTGGGCGCGGAGGCAGGTCTGCACGGGGTCACGTCAGCCTTGGGATCTCATTCCTGCCACCGAGAAGAAGAAGAAAAAAAAAAAAA
>JAPVCE010000036.1:45275-61674 GCA_029606265.1 Paecilomyces dactylethromorphus
ACATCGAATGGACGGGCGGTCCAGGCAGGCGGCGTCGACCAGGGCGGTTTCGATGCGGGCCTGACAGTCGAGCAGGCACGACCGCTTGTCGCAGCCTAGCCGGTTGACCACATCGGCGTCCGAGAGACTGGTGATGGCGGCGAAGTAGATGGCATAGAGCAGCGCCGTGCAGTCGTCCGACTCGGTGCCGTTCATGGTCGAATACACGAGCGGCTCCACCAAGGGCAGATGGAGGATCTTGACGACGGGGTCGACATTGGCCCGGTATGTCTGCCACAGCTGCGTGGCCTGCCAGCGCGACAGCAGATGCTGCTGATGCTGGTGCTGATGCTGATTCTGCTGATTCTGCTGCTGCTGTCCAGGACGACGGCTGACCAGCGACAGCAGGCCTTCCGGCCGAAAGCTGGAGAGGGCGTCGTCTGCATCGCGGGGCGTCTCGATGACCTTGTGCAGGCCACGCTCCGTCTCGAGGATCTGCGACAGGA
The DNA here is from genome assembly GCA_029606265.1 of Paecilomyces dactylethromorphus. Classification (NCBI taxonomy): domain Eukaryota; kingdom Fungi; phylum Ascomycota; class Eurotiomycetes; order Eurotiales; family Thermoascaceae; genus Paecilomyces; species Paecilomyces dactylethromorphus. The sequence goes on from JAPVCE010000036.1 coordinate 45,761, forward strand.
AGCTCTCATTGATGTAGCGCGTCGACCCTCCGTCCTGGACGAGCACTTCATGCCGTCGACTGCGCTCAGGCGTCCGGCCCGTCGATGGGTCAGTCTGCGTCGGGGACTGGACGGTATGGTCCTCCGCCGGGAGGGCCAGACTACGACGATGGTCGCTGGGAAGGTGGATGTTGTTGATGCTATGGTCGTGGTGATTATTATTGTTGCTGTTGCGGCGGCCGTCGTGGTCGTCGCTGCTGGTCGTGGCGGTGGTTTGATTATCATTATTGTTATTATTGTTGTTGTTCTGATGATGGTTATGATGATTGGTGGAGTTTATGGTGTTGGTGGTGCTGGTAGTGCTGGTGGTGAGGATCCCCGCCAGCCTCCGCTCCAGCTGCGCGACTCGATCGGCGATGGTCATTTTCGGGTGCCGCGCCCGACGAGTCTCAGCGCCGACGGGCGGATAGCGACACAGCGCCCCGAGACGCAGGCAGGCCGAACACGGCTGCGTCTTGCTGCAGCGCACCTTGCGTTGGTGACACCGCAGACACGAGCGTGCCATGACAGACGTCCATCCGCAGGCTGGAATTCCGGCCGGTCGTACAGGAGGAAGAAGACGAGAAGGGAAGAACAGAGGGATTGGAGCTGGTCTCGGAGTATGTACTTCGGAGCGGAGATCGGATTCTGCACCCTTCGGCGCCTCGGCGCGGGCCAAGACTCCGAGATGGTGGGAGAAAAGAGCAGGGAAGAGGGGGGAGTGGAGACAGGGGGAGTGGAGACCCGTGGAGACCCTGCGGTCGCGCCCCTGGTTGAGGGTGAGGTCGGGGTGGCCGACCACCACCCGCTCTCCAATCAGAGCGGCGGCCCTGACGGTCGGCGGTGAGCGTCCTGATTTGCTCACGCGACGAGACTACACACCCTCCCTTCTCCGGCAGGGCATCAGGTCACCGAACGGCGTTCATGGATGGAATAGATCTACGGACGGATCTCCAGGACTCTGAGATGGATACTAGATAGAGAATGGCATGTTATGTCTTATTGTAGCTACGCTACGTTATTATCAGACAAGATACATGGAGAGAGAAAGAGAATGAGAGAGATATAGATAGAGATATATATATATAGCTGTCTCCCTATCGATCTCGATCAATCCCCAGCGATCCAACAGCTGTGTGGCGAGGGTGTCTACGAGGAAGGCACCTCGCGTCGCACGCATCTCACTTGCAGATTGGGATGCGTGATCCAACATTCAGGATCCTGCGCCCACTGTCCGTCCTCGGCCATGTGCAGCTCGTAGTGTTGCACCAGATGCAGCAGCACTGCGCGGATCACGAGATCCGCCGTATACTTGCCAATGCACTGGCGGGGGCCAAAGCCAAACCGCCAGAAATGGTACCGCAGCTCCGTCGCCGTGTGCTGCCCGAGGAAACGCTCCGGCCGGTACGCGCCCGCGTCCGGCGCCCAGAACTCGTTCCGCACGTTGAGGCCCCAGGTGTCGACCACGTAGTTGGTGCCCCCGGGGATGCGATATCCGTCCACCACCCGCTCGGTGGGCGCCGCCTGGGGAATGGAGAAAGGCAGCGCTGGCCGCAACCGGGACGACTCCAGTACACACGCCGCCAGATACGTGCCCGCCCGCGAGAGATACGTTTCCTCCGCCGCGGGCCCCGCCAGCACCGAGATCTCCTCGTACAGCTTGGCCTGGCAGGCCGGGTGGGCGGCCAGGAAGACGAGGTTCCAGGAGAGGCCACCCGTCGTGACGTCGAGGTTGGCGTACAACGTCTCGTCCAGCGTCTGCTCCACCTGTGCCTCCGTGAGGGAGCCCGTGCGCGCGGCGTCGTACAGCTGGACGACGAGGGCGAGCGGGTGCTTCTCGCGCGCACGCTCGTACGCCGCCTGGTTGAAGGCGTGCCACTGCGCCTGGAACTGCCGCAGCTGTCGATTGGCCTCGGTGGGGAGGAAACGGGAGAAGGAGAATCGGGGCAGGCCACCGAAGAGGACGTGTTTCATGAGGTTCTCGCGCGCCGGTGCGAGGGACGAGAGCTGGGACTTCATCTCCGGCGTGAGGGACCCGTAGTGGGATTCCGCCACGATGAAGAAGGGAAGCATCTTGAGATCCTGCACCGGGTGAATCAGTCCGACCCGGAGGTCTCCTGTCGTTTCTAGCTCGTGGAAATGCTCCTGGATATGCTGTCGGATCCGTCCGAGGGATTTGACCGCCGCGGGGTGCATGAAGGGCGGTGCGGTGATTCCCTTCAGGAATTTCCAGCGTTCACCGGCCATCAGGCCCAAACACTGGCCCAGGATGCGGCTCATGAAGTAGCCGGAATCACTGTTGGTGGCCTTTTTGTGCTGGTCGGAGTCCTTGAAGATCAGGTGTAGTTGCTCGGGACGAGTGACGACGCTGGAACCTCGGTCAGACAAAACATCGTCTCCCCGGGGGTTTAGGTTAGTTAACGGGAGGATAATACGCACACTTCGGGCGTCATTCCGGCCCAGATGCGGTAAACATTGCCGTATTGCGCCTGCCACTGCTCGCTTTTGTCTCTCCCGTGGACATACTTCTCCGTGTCGCCTTGTCCATCCGGCCATGAGTACGGCGGCCCAGGGATGGAAGATCCAGTGTCTGCATGCCGGATCGGATATCGAAACTGGAGATAGGCCTGATCATTCAACAATATCAGCATCGGCCTCTCTGAAGGCTGGACTCGTAAGCAGAGATGTTTTGGGAAGGACAAAAGGAAGTTCAACAGACGTTGAGAATCCACGATATGACTCTCGAAGCGGGATAGAAGAGCCGGGGCAACAAGAGTGTACCGAGGACAAGACCAGTCAAAGAAAGGAGGACCAGTATAGGAGCGTAGAAGAGTGTAGGGTGCCAGAAGCCATTCCCAGACACTGTTGTCAGGCTTGATGTGATCACCATGGTGCAATGAAGAAGAAACCTAGGACGGTTCTTCTCACGATGTTCGAGGTGGTAAAAACACTGTCCAGAACCAGGCTCGACGTTCCCATAATTAATGTTGGAGGATATTAAGAGACACGTAAGATGTGTCTATCAGGAATGAATGTGTATGAATGAAAGTGCATGAATCTAGAACTCGAGCAAGGTTTACGATCCTTCGCGACGCCCCAGAAGAACATGCAAGCTTCAGGATTGGTCTCAGACGGCTCAACCACGCATTAAGATGACTTGAGACGGCATCTCGACTGGATATTGATGACATGACATGACATGACATGACATGACGGTGAGAGAAAAAAAAAAGAATGGGTTGCAGGAAGCTGTAGAGAACCAGCTTAGAGATAGGTCGAGAAGGCCGGATGTGACATGACATTCATTCGTTCGTTTGGGTATAACGCAATAACAATGACATTTTAGCTGAAGTGGGGAAGAATAATACCGCATATCACACATGGTTGGAGGAGGGAGTATAGAGAAAGAAGGATGATGAGAGGAGGTGCAGGGAGGGAAGAGGAGAATCACCGTGAAGCCGAGAAGGGAAAGACACAGCAGGAGATTATATCTGTGTATAAATAACCCTTTAATAGGGTCTTTCCCAATAAAATATGCAGTCCGATAAACACAATCATTTAGCATATCGTCGTATCTGTCTTACCTGTCTGGCTTATCATTGTGTCCGACGATCTTCGTGAGAAACAAACACACCATGTCCACATTCTCCAGCATTTCTTCTTTGGGCCTCGAGGCCTGCTACCGGCACCATGTCCGCAACTCTCCCGATGCTATCGCCATAGTAGAAGGAGACCAGTCAATGACCTATCAGGACCTTGACGCCCGCGTCAATCGGTTGGCCTCGATTCTCTCCCGGGAGAATATTCAACGAGAGGAGCCGCTTGGAATTCTGGTACCCATGGGGATCGCTCATGTCGTAGCCCAGATCGCGGTGCTGCGTCTAGGAGGATCCTGTGTGCCCATGGACCTGTCATTCCCCGACCAACGCATCAAAGATCTCCTACAGGCTTTGAATACCCGCATTGTCCTCACGGTCGAGAACGAGCAGCCTCGGTTCAACGATTTCCAGACGATCCTCCTGGGGACTGAGTACGGAGACGTTTACCAGAACGGCTTCTACGAGGAGAATGTCCCCGCTGTTGAGACCGGTAAGGAACATCGGACGCATGTCCTGCACACCTCGGGCACGACGGGCCTGCCAAAGCCAGTTGAGATCCTGTCCAAGGGAATCACCCGGATGGCCTTCAACACGCAGTGTGTCGAGTTCAAGAACACCGACCGCGTGGCTCAGATCTCCGCGCCCAGTTTTGACGCGGCGTTGTTTGAGATCTGGACCACGTTGGCACGCGGAGCCACCATTGTGGTTCTCCCAAAGAACGTGGTCATCGACCCAGAGGCTCTCAGTGACAGTCTGCGCCGGTACCGCATCACCTCCATTCTGGTCACCACCGCCTTACTCAATCATGTCGTATCGGATATCCCCAATGCCTTTGAGGATCTCGATTACGTGCTGACCGGTGGAGAGGCCGCAAATCCAAGTGTCATGCAAGCGGTGCTAGAGAACGGGGCACCAAAGCAACTGGTGCACGCGTATGGACCGACTGAGTGCACCATCATCACAACGTACCACCTCGTAACGCTGGAGGAGGTTCGTCGGGGAGTGACACCTATCGGGAAGCCGCTAGACAATACCACTGTGTACATTCTGAATGACCGACTCCAGCCCGTCAAGGACGGTGAAGTCGGGGAGATCTATATCGGCGGCGAGGGAGTCGCCCGCGGATACCTGCGTCGCCCCGAAGCGCAGGCCAAGAGCTTCCTCGAGTTGAACCATCTATCACCGGATGGCTCGTCAGTGAAGGTCTATCGATCAGGCGACCTGGGTCGACGGCTCGAGTCGGGTGCGCTGGATTTTGTCGCGCGTGCTGACAACATGGTCAAGATCCGGGGCTTTCGCATCGAGCCAGCAGAGATCGAGGGGGCACTGCTCAAGAGCGATCTGGTTCAAGGTGCACTCGTTGTCCCCATCCATCGGCCAGGCAAGGAGACGTATATCATTGCCTTCGTGATCCCCAAGGACAAGCCCACATTCTCCCTGGAACAGATCGACACGTACCTGAGGCGCTTGCTGCCTGCATACATGCTACCTCGTCTGGAGGCCGTCGCCCAGTTGCCCTTCACGGCCCATGGCAAGATAGACCGTAAAGCTGTTGTAGAGAAACACATCCAAGCCATGGATCAAGCCGAGCGGGAACTTCTTGGGTCCTTCCACACCAAGGGAACGCCCAATAGCGTGGAATGGTTACGCAACCTCTGGACATCTGTCCTGGGGATCAGCAATATTGACGAGAATACCGACTTCTTCCATGTGGGAGGAAGTTCGCTTCAAGCGGCGGCAATGCTCGTCCATATACGTCGTCGCTTCGGTCTGTCTTTAACGATGCAGCAGATCTACAACTGTCCCACGCTGCAGAGTCTAGCCGGTATCATCAATGCCGGTCAAGCTTCCAGCAAAATCGACCACGCCCACATCGACTACTCGCGCCTCGGCATCTTCATTGTCGACTCGCAGCTCGCCAAGGATATCACCGTGCATTCGCGAGAAGCTCCCGACTGGCGGGCTTCATCGGAAGGCTGCGTCTTCCTGACTGGGGCGACCGGATATCTGGGGACGTATTTCCTGCGCGAACTGATCGACCGGCCGGACATCAAGGCGGTGCGGTGCCTGGTACGCGCTTCGGACACCTATACAGCACGCGCACGGCTGTTGTCAGCCCTGGAAAAGTATGACTTGGCGTGGGCGGACAATTTAGACAAGATCTCCGCTATCGCGGGGGATCTGGGAAAGGATCGGTTCGGGCTCTCCGAGGCAGAGTTCCACGAATTAGCCCTGTGGTCCAGCGTCATCTTCCACGTAGGAGCCCATGTCAACTATATCCAGCCTTACGAAAAGCACTCCGGCGCCAACGTTCTCGGGACGCTCAATTGCATCAGGCTCGCGACAACCGGGCGGACGAAAGCACTGCACTACACGTCTACGGCAGCCGTCACAGGACCTGTATCGCACTTCACTGGTGCGGAGAGCATCCCCGAGGACGTGGACCTGGGAGAGTTTCAGGCCTGGCTTCCCTATGATATCGGCTATACTCAGAGCAAGTGGGTCTCGGAACAGATGGTACATTACATGATCGCCAAGGGACTGCCGGCCGTTGTGTATCGCCCAGGGTTCATCATGGGTGATAGCACACGCGGCAAGGCTAACTGCGACGACTTCATGTGTCGAGTCTTTGTGGGCTCGATCAAGCTAGGGAGTCGTCCAATATTACCGAGACAGAGTAAAGTGATGGTTCCCGTGGACTTCATCACGACCGCGATGCTGCACATCGCGTCCAATCCGAAGAACTTCGGACGAACGTTCCACCTGGTGCCCCAGACACCCGAGGAAGACGTGGATGTCGAAACGTCCTGGAAGCTGCTCGAGCAGTGTGGGTATAAATTGGAGGCCCTGGAGTATAAGGACTGGCTCGAGATGCTATCCCAAGACCAGAACTTATTAGCCAACCCATTATTGCCAATGTTGCCGGTTCTGCAGGAGCCTGTACGTAAGCACCTGACGCGCTGGGAGCTATATGAGAACATGGCCAATTACGATGTGACCAATACTCGAGATGCTCTGGCAGATTACGGAAAGCTGAAGTCCGGTATTGACCTGGACGATTTGCGCCGCCATGTTAAGGATTGGGTTGCCAAGGGACTGGTACCTGCCAGTACATGAAGTGATAAACAATATGCGCAATCAAATGGATATAGGATTTAGAATATAGACTCGGTATCCTTTTGCGGTAGTATGAATACGAAATTTTTCCTGAAACAAACAAACTGATTAAATAAAAATAGAATCCCATATGATCATGGATATGTAATGAAAACTGCACATCTGATCAGAGTAAAATAGAATTAACTAGGTATTTATCTATGGACTTTAATCGTTTAACTTTCATCGCTGCAGTACTTATGGTTCTCAATGGTTATTCCCACTACTATGACATCGACGTATAGCATTAGTTCAGAAATGACATGGTATCACAGATATACATTCGGTGTCCGTCTTTGATGTAATAAAACCAATGGATTGCTCCTCATCTATTAACTCAAGTAGTGATGCTACGTTCGGATCACATAATATGCCAAAATCCTTGTATTCAGATCCAGTTCCATAAAGGGTGGGTAGAAGGTTTCGAAGCCTATCTGCAGGAATACAGCTTCAAGGCCAAGTTTTCTGTCATACTCCGTTTCATCCACGGAGTTATTACGAGGCAGGAGGCCATGTAGCTGGCTGGCTGGCTCCTAGGTTGAAAATTAAGTTTCAGAGTCTAATATTGATATTCTTCCAAGGGAAAGATCGTTTCAATGGTATTAATCCATAAATTTATAACTTCATCTCATACTGCAAAACCCCAATGACAAATAGCCAGTATTACTGTCTCATCAAGCTGAGGGTTCATTCTCCCAGAAGACCAAACACCTCAACTCCAAACTCTCTCGCGTTTCTTCGACGTCTTGTGTCCTCGGATCCACAAAGGCAGAATGAGGAGTCCTTCTAGCCATCTTCCCATCATTCTTCGAGTCATAGCACTTGATTAATACTATCTCATCCGGCTTCATGTCAGACATGAAATACCATCTCTGGCCCGGCCCGTACTTGCCATAGAGCATACCGAACCCTCTTCCTTTGGTGACCACATCATAGTCTCTCTCATCTTTTCCGGGAACCCGGCCGTAAACCTCGAGTAGATCTTCATCCCTCACAGAGCGGGCATCTGACACGGCCAATGGATCACGTGGCACAGGTTTTAAGGGGCGCCAGATGTTGATGATCGCCCAGCGACTCTTACTGAGTTTCTCGACTTCCTCTGGGGTTATGTTGTCCTTCAATACCTCATAAGCTCCTGCTTCTGATTGGTCTACATGGACGTGTCGAGCTGGAACCATGAGACCCGTAGGCTTGGCATCTGGTTCTCCGGAGGTAACCATTGCTTCCGCTTTTTCGTACAAGGCTATGCGAGTTATGTGCGAGAATACCTGAGCTCGAGTTGCGCCAGTACTTAAGAATATAATGTGAGTGGAGGTCTAGCAAACAGGAAAGGAAAATAAAAGAAAAACAAAAGAAAAAGAGAGACAGAGAAAAAGGGAAGAAGGGGATGGAAGACTTATGATAAAGAGATGATGGAAAAGAAGAAACCTGGCTTAATGAAGACTTACGCCTGTTTTAAGATCTCGGCAGCCTCTTGGTACATGCTATTCTTCGCGACTGTCTCATCAAAAGAAGCAACATAGGGGCTAACGTGATGCAGAAACTGGAATCCATGAACATCGAGCGTGAAGGTGCCCTCCTGTCCACGCACATCCTGGATCGATGTTGGTCTTGTATCGATGGGTCGCCGATATGCTCCAACAGTTCCTAACACAACGTCCCTTGTTGCAGTGAAGTCTGCAGGGCAATAGTTGAGGGAAGCCTCGATAATTTCGGGAAAATGCATGGTTATCAACAAAGTTTCTGGACGCAAATATACGAATATACGAATAAGACACAGACATATGCTTCCTTAGCAAATAATTCAGGCCGAGCTTGTAACTTCTCTCGCCTTTTATATCTACTAAGGCAGAGTTGAACGACAGATCTCTGAGACTCCGAGAAGACGGATTCTCGGTGTAGAAAGAAAAACCGAATGTTGCACTGACCTTTCACTAAGATCCTTGCTATAATGCTTTCATTGTCACATTGTATCACTAGTGATGCGAGATGAAACACACAAGTCATGTTAGCAAGTATAATGTACACCTTACAGTTTCTTTCAAGGAAGGAAGTGCTTTATTGTCAAGTGGGGTTAACTTGGACAATCCCTGCAACATGCAGCATAAATCTTGAATAATTGTTTTGCCGATCATCATATGGTGGTGCTTAAGACGGGAACGGGATGAAACGGGGAAAAGAGGGGTTACCTACGGCTAGAGGTGATCTCAGATAGGTCTTTCCCTACGCGTGGAGTTCTTTCTATGGCAGGTATTTTACAGGAGTGACAGGAGGACCCAGGCTAGAAGTAACCTGACTATAGAATCTTATACAAGTATGCAAACGTATCCCTTTGGAATTTCCCAGCCGGAGGATTAAGATGCTTACTTAGATTAGCTGAGCTAGGGTGAAGCTATTTACATATATCCTTGGTGCGTCGACCTAATCCCAAAGCGGAAGGGGAGGGCGATATCCGCCAGGAGCTCCTGCCAGTAGGCAGGCTCCGACAAAATTCTACAGATTCCCCTTTAAGAGCTACGGCCGAAACTATCAATGTCCTATACATCGTGGTGAGAAGCTTCCACCACACTAACATAGAGGACCAGATAAAAATAGGAATAGATCTACCGTTTAAGTTTACCAAATTGGTGGCATGGGGATTTAAGTTGTAAAGTTCTCAGTTCCGCTTTAAGTATTTGTGCAAGAATTACAAGTACAGCAATATGACAAAAGAAGAATTAAACATAGGTAATAGCTAATATGCTTCTCAGAGTATAACCATAGTAGTTCAGAATGGATAATTGTCTATTATACTCCATAGAAGAGCGTTCGCTTTTCATAACAGGCTGGATGATGTTCGGTGTTAGAAGCGGAAATCAAACGTCATGCTAAGTTTATTAAGGAAAGGCCCTGTGCATTAGCAAGTATATTAATCAAAAACATGAATTTAATCTCCGTATGAGAACTAATGAACTCATATGTGACCCTGCAGACATATCGGCCTCGTGGAATTTGCACCGCCGAGCCGAGCGGAGGAGCTTCATCAGGTCCTGCGCCGAGCCGAGCGGAAATAGCCAGTCTCACCGAGGCCGAGAAATATGAGTGTCCATACCCAACGTAGATAACATATCATTGAGTCGTTCTTTCTCTGCAATAGTTACTTCTACATAGTAATCTTTCTCTTTATCCCGGTAATCCCTAGAGCACAACTTCCATCTAAGAGTGATTCTTTGGGGTTGATCGAAACATCCGACATGCCAGGTAGCACTCCCACAACCCAAGAGAACAGTCACGTTCATCAAGCAGGGGATAACAAGGAGAGCACCTCATCTTTGAAAATGGAAACGGCATCAGACACAGAGAAATCCGATAATCAGGAGAGACAGACTAGTGAGCGAATTGATGGAGGATCGACCGCATGGTTGACGGTAGTTGGTGCGTGGTGCACGTCTTTCTGCAGTTTTGGATGGGTCAACAGTGAGTTTTTTTTCTTTCTTTCTTTTTTCTTCCTGGCCTAGGAGACGACGGAGATCTTTAGGCAGTACAGTGTAATGACGCGTGTAATATCAGGTATCGGGATATTCCAGGACTACTACGAGCAAGACATACTAAAACAATATTCTGCCACCACCATTGCTTGGATTCCATCCTTGCAGGTTTTTTTCATGTTTGCTATGGTATGTTGTAATGGATTATGATTAATTTTGATTTTTAGTCAATAAGTGAAAATAACAACGGACTTTGCAGGGCCCCATAGTCGGCAAGCTCTACGACGCCTTCGGACCACGGTACTTGATCATTGGGGGAACATTCTTTCATGTCTTTGGATTGATGATGACATCCATATCGAAACAATACTATCAGGTCTTGCTTTCTCAGGGTATATGTAGCGCTATTGGGGCCGCCGCAATCTTTCAGCCAGGTGTGTACTCCTTTTCATCTCCCAGGATGAACTAAGACTAACGATACCACTTTTCAGCATTGAATGCCGTTGGCGTCTGGTTTGATCGTAAACGTGGTCTCGCATATTCGATTCTGGCAACTGGTTCAAGCGTCGGCGGCGTTATCTTCCCGATTATGGTTTCGCGCCTAATTGACGAAGTAGGCTTTCCCTGGAGCATGCGTATCTCTGCCTTCTTGATATTAGCCCTGCTCGTGGTCGCCATCTTAACCGTGAAGGCGCGTTCCCTTCCGTCGAGGAGACAGAAGTCCCCCAGTACTAAGGTCCTCTCCCCATTTACTGAACCAGCCTTTCTCCTCACCGTCCTGGGCTACATGTTCCTCACCTACGGGGTCTTCATTCCAATCGACTACATTATAGTTGAGGCCGAAGCACATGGTATGAACGCTGACCTGGCCCAATACTTGGTCCCAATGCTTAATGCAGCAAGCCTCTTTGGCCGTCTATTTGGTGGTATTTTATCTGACAAATTTGGCCGGTTTAACATCTTCATCATCATGTGTCTTGTCGCCGGGGTACTTGTATTCGCCCTCTGGATCCCTGCTTCCTCCAATGCTGCCACTATCATCTTCGCCATTATCTTCGGTCTAGCGTCTGGGGCATATGTGAGTCTTTCTCCGGCGCTGATTGCGCAGATATCACCTCTAAAAGAGATTGGATATCGTACGGGGCTACTCTTCTTGTTTGCTTCTGTTGGTGGGTTGACGACTAGTCCGATTGCGGGAGCGATTTTGCAGAACGCGGGTCAGAGTTACACAAATGTCAAAATCTTTTCAGGGGCATTTATGATGGGTGGGACAATGTTCATTGTCGCAGCGAGGATGGTAACTACCAAGTTGAAGCTCATGGTGAAGATTTAGGTGGAACCGCATTCTATTTTAATGTTCTGCCGAGGGGTGAAGTACAGCGAGAGTGTCACGAGTTAGAGCCCGAAAACAAGCTCAGTTTCAAAGGTTCTTTCGCTTGGCAACGAGATTTGACTGCCATACGGATTTTCCCCCGAGCAGAGATAGTGTTTTCACTTCTTTTTTTTTCTTTTCCATCGAGATGTTTCATCTTGCTACGCCTCCATTAGGATAGCTACATATTTGCCCTCCTAACCCGTTTCCGACAATAGATACTCATACACACCTAGGGTACTTGTTGCTAGAAAGATAGAAATTATAGATAGTATAACATAATTATAATTTTAGTTTAAATTTCATCCTAGATAAAAGCTAAATAAAATTAAGTGTTGAAGTTTGCCAGCCCAAGCGCGGACTTTTCTTATCGGCTCCCAAAACCTATATCATCGCTGCTGCCGATAAAAAAGCCGTCATTCAGTTTCAACTGACCATGCTGCAAAGGGTGATAAATGAGACTTGGTCGGTCAAGGCCATAAAAGCAGGCCATGAACCGTTCTTAAGACAGCCAGCGATTCTTGCCAAGGTCTTACTTCAACAGACGTTTTAAGATTAGTAGCAACTGCATCTATACAAACAGATTGTAAAGCTATCCAGGTTCGTTAACCAGTGAAGTCATTAATGTGATTGGGCTGGGGGGTCTAAAATTGCTCAGACAATATCACCTGAGGTACCTCGCGAGGCAAGACAATAGATGCCATTGGCGGATGTATTACAACAATCTCAGAGTTGCGCACCAAGAGGGAAATCTAATAATGAAAACGACAATTAGGCTACAGCAATCCTTGATGAGACTCTAGGTTCATTTTCAGGAATACGCCCTACCTGTATGTACACAGATATATGTAGTTGTGATTGTCTACATATTGCTTCGGCGAGCGGCCAGGTAAATGAAATCAGAAAGGCAGACAGTCAAACATATTAGCTTCTATGCATATATACGTTCTCTCCGCGCAGTTTATTACGCACTTAATATGGCATATCGTCTACTTCCTCTTGTACGCGAGAGATTTCTCACTCGTTCCCTGCGATCACTCTTTTCTCATCTTACCAGAGTACATCGCTAAGTCAACTAGAGCGTGCATAATTTTAGAATTAGTTGGATGGCAAATATATGCTCACGCACTATTTCCGCGTAGAAGAGTTACCAGTGGACTATTTTATCATCAATGCGCGTTTCTCATGTTCCTGTTTATACTTAAGGTCTATTATTTTACTATACTTATATGCGGAACTTCTCAGGCTTCTGTCGTGTGAATGTTTTATGTAAAATGTCTCTTTCATCCTTATGTGGGGTTTTAGACAAGAGAGAGAAGAACACTATATAATATAATTTTCAGTCAGTATTTGAGATTGTAACTTAGTCTGTAAATGCAGACTAACCTATTTCTTGGTAGAAACTGTGACTGCTGGGTTATGACAAGGTTTAGTCGAGAGGGATGATGCAGAAAACAGAAGTGAAGAACATAGTGAAGAAATAGAGAAACATCTGCTTCTCCACAGTATAACACTAGTTATCATACCTCACTCAACTCCGTAGCTAGAACCTGTTTTATCTGCTTAAGAAAGCCTTGGATTATCCCGTCTTCATAGACACCAGCATTGTATAGCGCACTCGGGGTGATCTGGTCCTGCCAGGTCCATAGGTGCACCCAGATATCCAGCGTCATAACGATATTTCCTAGCTAGAAATCGTGGACTTTCAAATATCCAGCTCCCTCGCCGTAAGTAGACTGGATAATGCGATCTACAATGCCGAGGCTGTTTAGTCCCAGGTATACGGGAATGGGGCTTTCGGGAGGCAGCGGCTGATTCAGTTGGGTGGTCAGCAGGCCATGAAGATACCGGAGACTGGCAACAGCATCCGAACTGGCTAGGCTGTTGTCGTAGAATTGCTGCATAATCGTTATGTCCTGTGCAAAATCGGTCGAGGCCAGGGCCAGAGGCCAACCTGTGTGTGCACCGGCCACAGCATATGGAACGCCTTGGTACTTGTCCGGCAGCTTGCTGCGAACGGAAAAAGCACACCATGAAGCATGATTTGTGGTCCCGTCGTCGGGCTCCTTGCAGGTCTTGAGGGCGCTGACCAGAGCTGCATGTATAGCCGCCGTAACGCTGACCCCGCGAGCCTTGGATGCCGCGATGACGGCGTCTGAAAATTCCTTCGGGAATGTTAACTGATGACGCCGCGTCACTATCGAAGGGATTGGGGGGTCTGACAAGAAAGGTAGTCTCATGGCAGGCTGGTGCGATGCAAAGTTGGCGAGCGCGTTGTTACAAACGGCAATGGCCGAGTCAGCTGGTTGCGCGTCGAGCGACAGCACTGTATCCAAGCCTGGGGTTAAGCGCGCAATCTCTGTATCTCGTAAATTCAAAAGAGTGACAGGTGGTGCGGCTAGATGATCAAGCAGGAGCGACAGTAAATGCAACGACCCCATGCCGTCCAGGCGCCAGTGTGGACTGTGCACGACGATCTCGGACGAAATGGGCAGATAATAGAGTATGGTACGAGGCGGCGGTGTACTCAAGGAAGGAAACAGCTCAGCACTAGACCGCACGAAGGAGTTGATGATAAATGTTTCTGCCAGGTAGGCGTCAATAGCAGCCTGGTCGGCGGCAACATGGTAGACCAGATTTGGGCCCTCGGCCGTAGCGGCGAGCTTGGGATGTTCATAGCGTAGGCTCGACCACGCATTCTTGAGTGTGTCGACAATGTGTACAAGTTGATGCTCGATCCGGACGCCAAAGCTCAAAGAAAGGTGTTCTTTGCCGAGATATTCACTCAAATTGCTAGTTGCGATGTAAAAGGCCTCTAGGCTGTTGATCGGACGCTCAAACCGGCCGGGGGTGGTCTCCTTCCAGTCACTCATGAGTGGTTGTTATAATAATGTGCTGTATAAATGTGTTGAAAATGGCATCCAAATGTATTTAGCTAGTTAGCCTAGATTCAGCTATTTACTGGGGTAGAATACTCAGGAAATGAATGTCTGATTCAACCCATTTAACTAGGGATCCTGACGGGCCTTCATATCAGGAGCTAGAACTCGATCTTTCATGTATGGTTCTGCCTAGTATTTGTCAAATACTACTTGCCTAAATACGAGTTGATCTGCAGTGATTCTCGCCACACATAGAGGCTTCATTAATCTGTGCATTTAGTCTTTGAAGCAGTCGATTATCATGATTAAGGTCCGCTGATTTCCGCAACAAAATGGACCAATCAGAGGTTCGTTCTAAATAGCAGTGCATTGGGAAATGTATTGTCGAATCCTAGGGCACTGAAGCATAGACAACTGTCCTGGTTGCAACTTGGCTGAAGCTCGTGCAGCTTATCAGTTTGCTCCGAAGCCTCATCGGCTTGTTCGCCACTAGATCGTATCTTGAGAACTTGGAAGGTTGTACAAGACATGACCATTGAAAGTCCTGGTGCGGGGTACCAGAGAAAAAAAAATCCACACGGATAGCAGGCGCTGCACATTGTTTTCGTATTCCAGCACCGCGCCATGAAGGACATACCATCCCTGCCCTTCAGCACGAGATCATTTGAGGATTCTCCTCCGTATTAAGAAGCCCATAAAGTGCAGTTTGCATAGTTCCACTGGAGCAACGCTCGTCATCAGGACGTGCACTATGTTGCAATAGCGGATGATGGCCAGCTCCATATGTTTCTCCACAACCTCGATGTCACTCTGCCTCTCAGGACGGCAACTTTGACCGACGGCAGAGTGATTTTCTCCAGCATGCCCACTTACGCCCACCCATTGAGTCTGTCCATGAATTTGATGAGATTGTAAGGCAAATTGGAGAAGACCATGTCCGTAGCACCAATTCAGTCCTCAGGTAGTTCCTTTGCGGTTGAAGAAATGCCGTTATTGTTGATATTAGTCAGAAATTTGAATTTATATATGATGTGGAAATCAGACTATTGCAACCTCGCAACTTGGGTCACAACCTGCGTCACATCTTAACCTCAGGCGGGATGCGACCCTTTGACTTGATGTAAGTTCAGCCGCTGTGCATTTGGTTTGGAGATTCCAATGAGGTTCCACAGCTCACGAGGGTTGAGGTCCTGCGCTCACCGTGGACTAAATTATTTCGGTCTAGAGAAGATAACAGGAAGTATCGACAATATCGACTCCACAGGACAGTGTGTAAGCCTGAAGTACGAAAGGTTTGCAGGATGTAAAAAATTCCACGTTTATTAGAGCCAATTCGCAATCTAACCTATATCCTGAGATGAGGATCGACCTCTTCAAACCGAGAGTTTTGGTGGGGGGGGGGGGGGGGGGGGGGGGGGGG
>JAPVCE010000036.1:65754-114334 GCA_029606265.1 Paecilomyces dactylethromorphus
TAGAACAAGGCCGACTTCGAACATGAGGTCACCTGTCGTCTCTGCTAAAGGACCCGTGTACCATATCTGCGACATGCGGGGCATGATCAAGCCAAACGAAAGTCCATAACTGCAATAATAGCAATTCCCATAAGCAATTCAGAGGGTTTCTTCCAACTTGAAATTTTATAGCAAGAGAAATCTGCTCTTCTGAAGATGAAATGTTCGGTGACTACCACGGCAACGTAAGCAGCTGGCCAGTACGCAATAATGCAGAGAAATTTCTCGATACTGTCAAAGAATAACCTGACAGCTGTGATTGCCATGGGGATTAGGACGATAGTGTAGACGGTCGAGAAGATGAAGTGTGGGACACGCACCACGAATGGTGCTGTCAACTGGGAATTTAGAGAGATGGAATACATAGAAGCGCCGAGGTTGCCGATCATAGATAGAGCTAGGACTAATGAATTTTCCAAACCCGCCGGCGGGGCGTAGCATCGAGTCTAGGACACCTCCAGCATTGAACACTTTATAAACATCGTTCCAAGAGGGAACGTTGGCAGTTGCACTACCAATGGCAGCTCTCGAGACCATAAGAGTGACTGTTGGCAGGAAAATCCCAGCATAGGTGTGGGGAAAGATGCGGATTGTCCCAGCGTCGGGGTGACAGTATACGGCGAAGTCATACGCTAGAGCCCTACGTAAAGTGATTTAGCCTGGACTCTTTACGATTCATATGTGAAGTGGGAAATCTACAGCCCAGAGAATCGAAAAGCCCGCTACTACGCCTCCATATGAAACAAACATTGCAGCAAATGCTTGTGATTCATCAACAACGGTTTAGTTAGAGAGATGCTTCCCTCTAACACCTGTTGCTATAATTATTGCAACGAGAGAGAAAATCCACGAGTAGGCGCTCGTATTGGTGGAGAAATTTATAACCGCCAAACGAGATAATCATGCCACAGATGCTCGCAATGATAATCCCGGTCCTATCACCATTATGGCCATTCGATACGGCTGATAAGGTGGAGCCACGGATTACGGCATAGATGACGTCAAATCCTGCAATTGTACAGATATTTAAAGCGACAATAAGGGAAACTAGATGATACCTAGAGAAGTTAGTCTAGTTTTAATCCTGTCTTAGATACTGTTTTTATACATAGAGAACTTACCCAAATGTATACCGGGAATGCAGCATTTGTTTCAAACCTGTACGAGAGCCAAATGTGCTGAAGCATGCCACTAGACACGTACATAGAAGTGGAAAAATAAATAAATAAATAAATAAAAAAAAAAAAAAAAAAAAAAAAAGAAAACAACAAGCAATGCATCACGCAGAGACAGGCCAAAGGACAGGGTTCCCACCATGCCAGTTATTAATCTGTATTTATTTCAATCAGCCTATATCAAGTAACTGGATTGGTCGGCTGGGGGTATATTTTACTTAGGGTGGCATACAGTAAAAGGTTGGTACTCATCGCAAACCAGACGAAGAACACATCAATGAACCGTTTGTCTATCCGCTCCTCCAGCAGAACTGGCATGATTCCCTGGAGCTCGATTCCCCATGATGTTATTTTCGATAGTCATGCCCGAAGTCTAGATAGATTCTGCGACTCTGCCTCTTAATATCAGCAATAGTCGGACTGAGCTCCGATTTTTCAACTTTTTTCTCCATAATTGTGACTCAGAAATCTGTTGTTGTTTTTGTTTCCTTTTGCAATCACGGAAATTTGTCATTTAAATGTTTGAAAGGTGCCTGATCGTGGGTGTGGAAGTTGAATCTTCGTATTTACTCCATCTCGTTGGTTCTAAGCTATCTGATATCTTTGGAAAGTGTTGAGACTGTCAAGTAAAATAGTTTGATATGCCTTGATATGAATGATTTGCCGCATGTTGCCGTGCCGGCAAAATAAGTTTTTCTGTTGAGGGCGTCATAGATAAGGGCTCAACAGCCCGACTGAAACCCCTATTTCTCAGGGAAAGCTTCCCTTCTCACCCGTTTGCCATACCAGAACTTGTACTACATTCAACATGGCGAAAGTGCTAAATAGATATTAAAAAACTTTGGGTTTTTCAATCAGATATTCCACAGATATTAAGCTGAAAAAGGAAAATAAAGTATATTGCGCATATCTACTACTAGGACGCCAAAACACGGAAAAGAACAGGCGGTTATCGAAAAGTTTCCCAAACTTGGTCTATCACGAATCATGTCCATTTTTAACTGGTTCGGATTGACTAGCATTCTCCAGGACAGATAAAGTTGGCTTTTCAAGTGGAGGAAACCCATCTGTGACAAGATACTTATTGACTTCCGACAGATGATCTAATAACCCTCCCGACCAACCATGCCAGAAGTTTTCTTTCTTCTCCTGCAACGTTCCTGTTCGTTCAATTGCATACTTTATCAACGAGACATACCCTAAGATTGCACCATGAATACCATTGCATCCTCATTTACTCTCAAGGGCTTCAAATTGGCGTTGATCGCTTCTTTCCATCATTTATATGATTCTCCATGCGACATATAGCTTTGCTCATAAGTCAAACCACCTCGCTCAAAATGCGTTGCGGAGCCGGACTATACTTCATATATCATCCCCCAGTTCTGTAGCAACGTTTCGATGGTTAAGTAGGGCAGGCGGAATATATTTGTCGTTGTATTCCACTTTGGTGTTAAAACAAGAAATTCTGTCAGCGCAATACCGGAGATCTTTGATTGTGCCGTTAAGATGCAATATATGGATGGGTTACTCTGTTCGTGACTGACGGTGCATGAGCTGATAAATTTTTCCATCGCATACTTGTATGGTTTGCAGTTCCCGTGCCAAGCGACGACATCAAAGGGGATATGGTTCTATTCGTAAACGAAAAGCTCACACAAAAGCTTGACAACGATCTCCCAGGTCGTTTGGTCTACATCAAAGCTGGCAACTGGAATCTCAAAGTCACGAGGCATGGCCATGCCATTAGAGCCGATGGGCCCTAGTTCAGGAAGCCGGTAGTGGTAGCTGCATATTTCTTGCACATAGCCGCGTCCAATACCATCAGGAAGTGTCACATTGACGCGCATGCCAGCATGAAATTCTCCGAGTCTCACCATTAGTCAACCAAATTCAGTTTAGATATCTAACCGTCCCTCCTGTGGGAGGGTCAGCATATCGCCATCGTTATTTCAGAATGCGCGGTTGCGCATAGATGTGTCTGCATCATAAATGTGGACTGCCAATCCCTCTTTCAGAGAAGGATCACCATGGCCAGCAATAGTTTTTAGATCTCTTATGAAATCGACTAACTCTGAGGCATCCGGTAGAGGAAACTTATTCCATCCCATATCCTGGGAGTGAAGCTCTTATTAGGATTCATATGTGAGAAGACAGCCTCCAGATCAGTGCTCTCGGAGAATTTTTGTGATGGTTTGTGGGCGACGGAGGGCCTTATCCGGTAGAACCATGCATGTAGTTGCGAAGCCTGGCCTGAGACGAAGGGCGTACCGTTGAGTTGTTCCGGCACGAGATCATATCTACACCGTTGGGGGGTGTTTCTGGCCAAAAGGTAATGACCCTGGAATGGTCTCAGTTACAGATCTATTTCCAAATCCAACCTGATAGCGGTACGGGTCAGAGGATGTTGGTGTTGTTGCGAAGGCTCCACAAGCTGAAGCGCCTGGTTGTAGAGGAAGCGGAGGATACATCTGGTGGGCGTAGTTAAGCGGGTAAAGAAGTTTTGCGATAACCTCAGTTCCGAATGCTCTTGAAGTTGGTTTGCGAATTGAACAGTGACAGAATCTCTAGACTTAAAACTGCATACATGGACATTACGCCCGCATCTCTTCCGTTCTGTCTCCACCGGGAGATTGCCGGCGGGGCGCCAATGACAAGCTTAGCAACTGACGGCTGTTCCTGCCGGAGAAATGCTGCCAGGATAATTGACATCTTGTGCACCATTTAGAAAACTCCAGTTAGAATAGCTTCATATATTTCAAACAGAGGTGACTACTTCACTGTGTCTAGGTTCACTAATTGCACAGACTCTAGCATGTCACTTCCGCGGCTGACTTGGAAACGTGAAAGCTGCAGCTACCCCTCATAATGCATATCACATTAGCTCTTCTCGTTATGACTTTGGTTGTTTGGGTCATATATTCTCGAGCGACCAAACGAGGCCAGCCCTTACCACCTGGACCTCCTGGTGAGCCGATCCTAGGGCACCTTCGAGTCATTCCTCAAGACCACCCTGAATACCAATATGCACAATGGGGTAGAGATTACAAGTCGGATATCCTTTCCTTCAATGTTCTTGGGCGATCCATCATCGTGTTAAACAGTATTGAAGCGGCGCATGATTTACTTGATAAGAGAGGCTCTAATTACGCCGATCGCCCGCGATTTGTCCTATTCGAAGTGATGGGCTGGGGTATCACTCTCACCTTTTTGCGCTGGTCACCGCGATTCCAACTGCATCGAAAACTCCTACAGCAGTCCTTCACACAATCTGCCTGTAAATCATATAGGCCTATCCAGCTAGAGGAAGCCCGTCGAGCGGTGAAGGCTATTCTCATCAAGTCCCAGAATTGGACGACGCTCCTCCGGCAGTTTTCGACAGCAGTTGTTCTTCGCATCGGCTTCGGTATCGAGGTTCAAGAACACGATGATCCGTATGTCAAAATGGCAATCAATGTAGAGGAGGCTACAGGTGAGGGTGGTGTCCCCGGGTCTTCGATTGTGGACTTGTTCCCAATTGTCCGACATCTGCCCAGCTGCTGTGCTGTCTTTGACATCTTCAAGCCACTCGCACATGCTCGTCGCACAAAGGCATCTATTCAAAAACTACACGATGCTCCGTGGGATGCGACCGAGCTTTCGATTCGTGAGGGCAAAGCCATATTCCCTTCTTTTATGCGTACACACTTCGGTCGCTATCTCGAAAACGAGGCCAACAACAGGCCAAATGAAGCCACTATCGCCGATTTGAAAGGTGCTGCAGGAGCTATTTCTATTGCTGGTGGAAATACAACCTGGTCTACTGTTATCGTTGCTATTTTGAATCTCATGCTCAACCCCGAGATTCAGGCTAAGGCACAAGGAGAACTGGATTATGTGCTCGGTGTTGATGAAAACGGAGATATTCTACGATTGCCGACATTCGAGGATAGAGAGAAATTGATGTATTTGGAATACATTATCCATGAGACAACACGTTGGGCACCTCTTTCTCCAGTAGGCGTTCCGCACGCAACTGTGGAAGATGATACCTACAAGGGATACCATATTCCAAAAGGATCGGTGGTGTTTGCAAACGCATGGGCTATGACGCATGATGAACAGTACTACTCGTGTCCCGATCAATTTAACCCTAGCAGATACGCTCCTATCGTAGAGGGTGGGAAGGGCGAACCCTACCCTAAAGGACCGTTTGGATTCGGACGACGTATCTGCCCTGGCCAACATTTAGCCCTAGCCAGTGTATATATTTTACTAGCCACCTTGCTGGCAACGATGAATTTGAGTTGTCCTGTTGATAAGGATGGAAAGAAGGTTGAACAGAAAGTCACCTTTACAAACGGTTTGAGTGGGGTGCCGGATGATTTCCAGTGCATAATGACACCGAGATCAGAGAGCTCTAAGGAGCTTTTGATGCAGGGCTAATATAGTTAGCGAAGAGTTATTTCCCTTCAGATGTCACAGAAATATATAAGTTGAGCTATGATCGGCGCTAATTCAAGTAATTTTATCACATATGATATTATCTTAAGCAATTAAGTCGATAATTGTAAGCATTGCAATGCTAAAAGACAAAGAATAAGACCCTTTCTAAACCATAGTCCAACCTGGCCTGCTATATCATTAATTAATGCCCTTCCTTTTATCAACACTCCACCCATGACTAGGAGTGAGTGGAGCCTTTATACTTTTTCACCGTAATTCCTACCTTTATCTTCGAACCAAAACTTTCCCACACGTCCTTCAAACTCGTCGCATAAGCGATTTCTTCGGGAGCCAATAAATCATGCCCTGCAATTGCAATCCATGTCTTCGGAGTCTTCGCCAAAAGCTTCTTTGGCGCTAAGTTTGGCGAGACATCGGCTGACCGGTATTGCGACATTTTGTCATAGCCGTCGACAACGCGGGCACCTATTGAGATCCATTGTACCTAGTAAAATGAGAAATAGAAGATCGTCATGCGGAAGAAGTTACCTTGTGCGTGTACAGATATCCATAATTGTTCAGGTGTGCTAGGAATATTGTATCTCTTATCTATATTATCAGTTGAGTGGCAGTTTATGAGTGATTTGCTGGTTGAATCTGGCCTTACCCCCGTTATCTCTCTTCCGAATGCTGCCCATTTAAGATAGCGGTACACCAATCCAAGAGCCGTTGAAGCGTGATAACCGTTATCTAGTAGATTAGATAATATATTTTATTTTGTTTTATCAGATTAATTTATTAATTAACAATGTTTTGATAATATTTGTCAGTCTCAAGGTATTAATTAGCGACCTTATCTCAGCTAAATTAAGTAAGTTACGATTTCCTGACAACTTATTTCTAGTGCTGCCCTTACAGGAATGCTTCGTCACTAAATTGAGACGAAAGTGAAGTGGGCTGACTAACATTCCTTCACCGCAATTGTGTCCAACTCTCCGAGAAACCTCAATCTTTTACTTGGGTCCAAGTGATTCATTGAATAACCTTACAGAGAACTTAAACACGTTACATCTGATACGATATCGATATATCCTCACTGGATCTAAAATTTGTCCCTACAATCATCTGTTTACGCAAAACGCAGTATTTATCGCCTTCGGTCTCTCCTGATTTGAATATTCGAAGAATGGAAGGACGTTGCCAATGCGGCATTGTCCGCTTCACTACTCCTCTTAAACATCCAATCAAGATGTATGTCTGCCACTGTCTTGAGTGTCGACGGCAAAGCGCGTCCGCTTTCGGTGTGACAGCCCTCTTTCCCGCCTTTGATATACTTAATAGTAGCCACTCGATAGGATTGTATAACATTACAAGATATTATGCAGTTGTGGGAATATTATGTGATCTAAAAATGGAGCTATGTGAAAGAACCTATTGTAGAAGCTTTCGAACAGCGATCTGTTGATCGTCAAAGTCTGTTACATACTAGGAGCGATATGTCTGTAAAGTTATATAGGTACTATTCAATCCAGACCTCTCCACCCATAGGTACAGCTGTATTTTGAAACCAAATTTTTGGATCATGAAGCAAGTGAGAATAACGTAATCAATTACTAAGCGGGTTAAGACTGCTTTTTTTTTGTTAGTTAGTTATCTGCAGATTGAAAGCTTCTTCTATTATTCAACCACCCGTATCGACATGAAATTTCTCACCAGTTCCACTATACCGAAGAAGTCCATTCTTTCCGGCTTTCCCACGATTATCGGCTCTAACAACCGCCGATAAGAAAACTTTTGAAGAGCCTGGTACGTAGGTTTCCTAAATGAGAACGGTGAGAACAATTAATCGGTTATGATTGGACAGCAGCTATCATTGCGGAAACTAGTTACTGGTTAGAGATAAAGCCATTCCCCCACAGTAAAGATAAGTGTCCCCGGAAGCATTGACGAAGCGTCGGTCTGTAGTCGCATCCGGGAGCTAATGAAGATTATAACCGTCACCGAATAACTATATCAGAAAGCCCAATAACCTTAGAACATCTATAAAAGGAAGCAAAGAACCCCCCCCCCAAAAAGCCGAATTCAGGCAACCCTTAAGAGGTCCGAGTTAAACCCTGCTTAGAATTGTCATCCTTTATTATTATCATCATTATCATGGCTTGGAGCAAGACCCTCGCTCTATCGGCATTATGGTTAATACCGACATCTGCATCACCATTTCTTTTGCCCCGTGCAGACTCGGATACGAACTCAACAAATCCTTTTATTTTCACCAATGCTAATGGGCTTAACTTCACACATATGAATTCTAGTCTCCCCAATGTAACTGTCTTTGCTACAGGTATACTCTTCCCTCACTTTATGAACCTTATTTCATAGCTAATATGCTTTTAGGTGGAACGATTGCCGGCACAGCCTCTAGCAACACTGCAACTAGCGGATATGCTGCTGGTCAGGTGGGTGTTCTAGAGCTGCTAAATGCAGTACCAGAAATGTTTACTGTCGCAAATGTCGCTGGCATTCAAATTGCCAATGTTGGAAGTGAAGATGTCACATCAGAGATTCATCTTCTTATGGCCCATACGATCAATGAGGTCATTTGTAATGACCCGACTATGGCCGGCGCTGTTATTACCCACGGTACGGATACTCTCGAGGAAACTGCTTTCTTTATTGATGCGACGGTAAACTGTGGCAAGCCGGTTGTTATTGTTGGTGCAATGCGGCCATCGACAGCCATCTCTGCTGACGGGCCCCTTTAATCTACTCGAGGCCGTTACCGTGGCTGCAAGCCCCAAGTCCCGAAATCGGGGTTCTCTTGTGGTATTAAACGACCGTATCGTTTCATCTTATTATGCAACCAAGGTTAATGCCAATACTCTTGATACTTTCAAGGCACCTGAAATGGGAAACCTTGGTTATCTTGTTTCCAACACACCTTACTATTTTTATCCGCCGGTCGCTCCAACTGGAAAGAGAGTTATTGATGTGACTAATATTACAACAATTCCCCGGGTCGATATCCTCTTCTCTTATCAGGACATGTCAAATGATACTCTCTATAGTGCGATTAACAATGGTGCTAAGGGTATTGTGGTATGTGTTCTATTTCCTTTGATTTCTTGAAATATTGGAAATCGCCGTGGCTTACCGAAGACTAACATAAATGTACAATATTAGTACGCCGGTGCTGGTGCTGGAGGCGTCTCTTCATTTGTCGATAGCGCTATTAATGATGTCATTAATCACTATCAGATTCCTGTCGTCAATAGCTTTCGCTCTGTCAATGGTGAGGTGCCTCTATCAGATGTCAGCAGTTCAGAGGCGGCGCGCATACCGAGTGGCTTCTTAAATCCACAGAAATCTCGTGTCTTGTTAGGATTGCTTCTCGCCGGGGGAAAGAACTTGACTGAGATCCGAGATCAGTTTCTAGCATCGACAGATGATTAAATAATATGTATCTAGAAATTTTTTTATTTCTATAATATCTATATACATGTGTATAGACTAGTGGCCTAGTTATTTTAATCTAGAAAAAGTTGACTCGAAACAGACGCGAATGTAGAATGCTGACAAGTTTAGTTGAGAGGTAACAAACTTATAGCAGTTTAGAAAAGGCTCTGGACTGAACTACTAAAACAAAGTTTGAGTCAAAAAGTGAAATTTCAAGCGATATAAGAAGTGGTAATATTCTTGCAGAAAAAAACTTTGCTATTTGTCAAAATCTCTTGTCTATAGATAACATATTTGAACAGAAAAGCAAGAGTCACCTGTATTGATAGAGTTTATTCTTTATCTATAAGCAGATTTAACTTGAATAATTAACTCTGCATATAGCTCTGTTATTCCAAGGGTGCGCTATATTCGACACGATTACATAAACCACAGAACTAGAGGAGAATTGCTGAAGAGCTCTTACTGCTTCTTAACTATTCTCTTGGCTATAACTAGAACTAGCCAACGAGTACGTGGGTATTTATGTACTTCCATGGTGATGAGTCTCCTAGAATGTGCATTTATGTTTGCATCTAAGTCATTTAAATTTTTTAAAATAATGCAAAAAGTTAATGTTTAAGTGATAGATGAAAAATTTGTCTCTTTATATATAATATTAGAGTTAGAACTGTTCCGCTACATTCGCCTACAGGTAGAGGTCCATAGACACTGCGACTCACGAGTAGATTACGTTATAAAGAGAGAATACAAACAAATATTGGCAAGGTCGGGTCGCGGTATTTGCAGCCAAAATTAAAGCATGCGCAGTAAGAAGACGCTGTCCAGTTTCACTACGTCTTACTTTTTTTTAATGCGACACATATTGTAAGCCCGTCAAAATATACAGTAGTGTGGGCCCGGAAATGACTATTATATCCTAGAATATAAATGCATGAGAAAGAATCCTTAGCCTTGTTTTTCTGTAAGATATCCAATTTATATGTATTTCGTTGCTATTATGGACTTTAAAGTCGGCTGGGGAAAGGGGTTTCAACCTAGGACTCTTGGTGCCTCATGGTTTGAATGATACTTTCCCCATGCTATGACGCATTCTGGATTTTCAATCTACTGCTTCCAGTCTGTACCTCATCGGAAGCGTATTTGTGGTGGAACACCTCTCCCTGATTTAGGCTGTGATTGCACAAGTGTGGCTTTCAAGGCGTCATCGCTCATAAATGGGAATAGCCCATACGCAGGCTTCCGTTTCCCCTCTCCTACCAGAAGTAACCAAACCCCCACCATGAACATGGCGTAACCGGACCCCACAATGGAGCTAATATAGACTTGATTCATCGGTTACGGAGCTTCTTCGGAGCTTTTTGGAGTCAATTAATCAGCCTCTCCATGGCTATTAAGAAGCAGGAATGGATGGGTCAATATTAGTTGGAGTATACCTTTAATAATAATCTATAATTTCTCGAGTGGCGAACAACTCAATCTTTATTCTCACAAGGTCTCTGATTATTTTTCCACGATGACTAACGGAATACAAACCGTCGCTGTGATCGGCGCAGGCGTGTCTGGAATCACATCCGCCGCACATCTCATATCTGAAGGATTACAAGTGACCGTATTCGAGAGAGCATCAGTGCCAGGAGGTGTTTGGTGGGTATTAATTTCAGTTTTTCGCTAGTACATGCTCTCAATAAATGTGTCCAATCAGGGTCTATGATAAACGCATCCCTTTAGAGCCAGCCTATCCGTCTGTTAAGGCCTCTACGGCCGAATTTGCCTTTCATGATTCAAATCAGGATGTCGACCAACAAGTTATATATTCGCCACCCGGGTGAGCAACCATTTATCTATATTTAATCGTGATACATAACCTTTTGTGATTTGCGCGTCTAACTAGCCAATACAGCCCTTGCTACGAAGGGCTGAAGAATAACGTGCCCACGGAGTTACTGGAGTTGAGACTCAATCAGTGGAAGCCTAACACACCACCTTTTACGACACACGACAAAATTCTTGAGTATCTTCAAGATACGGTTATAAAAACAGGAATCGAAAAAAATGTGGTATATAACACCAGAGTGGAAGAGCTGTTCAAAGAACCCAGACAGGACAAATGGATAATCCGTTCTACAACCTGGGATTCTCCGCAGCAAGAAAAGGTGGTAAAAACATGGGTACTCCTTTTCCCTGCAGTTATCAGACTAGTTTAATTTTGAATTGACTGGATACAATAGACATTTGACGCTGTTGTTATCGCATCGGGCCATTATCATGCCCCAAATGTGCCAGATATTCCCGGCCTGGCCGAGTGGAAAACTGCATGGCCGTCACGGATCACACATTCGAAGCTATATCGAAATCCCAAAGGCTTCGGAGATCAGGTCGGTATCTATTAAATTTCTCAATTAATTGTCCCAGATGAGCTAATAGGGATAATATAATCAGGAGACTGTCCTCTTGATCGGCGGTAGCACTTCATCGACCGACATTGCTAAAGAATTGGGCCCGAAGGTCAAGAAAATCTGGCAATCCACACGAAATGGCCCATTCGATCATCCTGCTTCTGAATTGCCCGAGAACGCTACACGCGTTGCGCAGATTGCATCTTTCGGACCTCTCGTGAACAAGAAGCAGACGAACGGCCCCGGGAAAGAGATCCGTGCTGCGATCCCGGGGAAAGTGGCTCTGGTAGACGGTGAGGTTCTCGAGAACATTGACCGAGTGATCGTCTGCACTGGGTATCATTTTTCATTGCCATTTCTTCCTGCACAATACCACCACGATGATCTCCCAGCGGACCAGGCAGACGAGGTTGTGCTAGTCACCGACGGCACAATGATCCACAACTTACACCGAGATATCTTCTATATACCTGACCCCACACTAGCTTTTGTCGGTGTGCCGTTTCGAGTGGCTACATTCTCTTTCTTTGAATTCCAGGCTATTGCTGTTGCGGCTGTTTTCTCCGGCCATGCAGTACTCCCTTCCCAAGCAGTCATGCGATCTGACTACAAGTCCAAACTTGCAGAGAAAGGCTTGGGAAAGCCATTTCATGCGATGATGGGAACGAGTGTAAAATATGTGGCAGAGCTGATGGGGTGGATCAACCAAGGACGTGACATCTCTCAGATCAAAACGCAGGGATATTCTCCTGAGTGGATAGAAACACAGGCAGATTATATTGCGAAACTGGAGAAGTATAAGACAACGCATAAGACACAGTCATCGTAGGGAAGAAGCTCTAGCTATTATTGATAACATAAGTTATAGAGTAGAATCTCTTTTTTCTTACGTTCATCCTAAACAATTGTTGTAATTGAGTTTTGTTGAGCTACCCCAATGTTGTTTTGATATTGTGATCAGAGCTAATAGCGGATGGTAATATGTTGCCTAGCGCTGAAGAATATCACGAGTAGTTCTAAATTGCGCAACAATCCATCAACTTGATTCAGCCGTAATTTAATATACCGGTCGACGGCGTAATCGACCGACAGCATCATGCTCCTCGTCCCACTGGGCCACTTCTGCGTTTGGTACTTTCACGAGCTTATGGGTGATTGTCCCGTCCTCAAACTCAAGGACTGTTTGTCTAAGTCGGTAATTCTTATATCTAGGAAGCCATTTAATCCAGAAACAGTAATAAAGACCGCAAATCATAAGCCTATACCGTTTATTAGATCTGGAGGAAGAATGAATAAAGGTAGCATCTCTTATTATCCATTTTGGTATACAGAAAAAAGAGAATACGTACAGTCCAATACTGGTCACCATATATGTTCCGTACCAGAAGCTAACATCCCCACCGTTGGCGCCACCTTCAGGTGGATACCATGGAGCAACAAGCATATAAAGATTTGTCAACAGTGCAAATGCAACCGCAATATGCCACGCATAATATTCGGGCCTCGGTAGGCTGAGCGTTTTGCGATGACGTCGAATTAATATTAGTCCTATCACCAAGAGAAAGCTAAAAATATTTCCAGGATAGACAGCAAGATCTACGACTATATAGAAAACTAAGTTAGAAAGCAAGATATTTGTAATATAAATACTCTTTTCCACATACCAAAGTTGAATGCATCTCCCGCAGGAGGTGCAATAATCATAATAATAGTGATCGACCATTGAAGCACATATGGACCAAGTGGTGTTCCGAAGGGCCTCGTGGATGTCCAGAATTTAGCCCAAGGTAGGACACCCTGCCTATAATGTAGAAAAGAAAACTATTAGATAATCTCTCTCAACTTAGACTTCGATCACTTTGACAAAATATTATGAATGGGCATACCTTCCAGTCTCGCGTAGCATTCTAGATATACCAATCATAACAGCTATTAAGTTACCGAACGCACTCAAAGAAATAAGTACATTCAATGCTCGTGACGCTCCGTCTGTACGAAAGAGTTTCTGGAAAAATAGATTTGCCACAGTTTGTTTGGAAGCTAGAATTTCCTCTCTTGATGCAGCAGAGAAGTAAGCAACATTCGTCAGAACATACAGGGAAGTCACAAGAATCAGAGAGGTCGTTGCACTCCACCGAAGAGTCTTGACAGGATTCTGATCAATTCTTAGCCCTGATATATAGTTGAGAATATCCTTCTTACCTTAATCTCGTTAACAAAACTGAACGCATTAGTGTAACCTGCATAAGAGAAAATAATCTTTATCATGGCATTTTCAGCACCATAGGCAGATGCCTCTGATACTCCTTTCCAAGGATTTCTCCAGTTGACGTTTGGATCTTCGACTCGAGTATGTCCACCAAGAATGACTAACCCAGAGATTGATATTCTAGATCAGACTGTGAGTCAATGAAAAGCAATATAACTATAAAATCCTCCTACGCACAATAGTAAAGTTGCGATTTTTATAAAGCCGAGCCAAACAACCAGTCTTAGGGACCACTTGTTACTCAGAGTCACAACTGGGTATTCTGTTAGGAACTTCCTATAAAGGGCATTTTCATTCACAAACCTATCAATGCAACTGTATACGTTGCTACTGCAACGCCCTTCAGCTGCCAATTTGTATATGATGAGTCCGCCAAGGCGAATAGGTACTCAGCCAGCACGATAGCATTGCTGCTTCCGAACGAAAAGATAACATGCTTTATGGCAAAGACTGTAGGAAAGAAATATTCGGGTTTCGGAAATGCCTGTTCTAGATAGACAACTTCGGATCCTGAACGGCTAGGGAAATATGATGCAAGCTCCAAGTACAGCGCGAGCGTGGACTGGGCGAGAAGGTATCCTATAAACCAGTATATCATGCTAAGTCCGACGGACCCTACACCCTTAAGGATACTGGCCGCTAGAGCAAAATGTAAGCAACATAACACATATTTACTAAACAAAAATCGGGATAAAGAAATATCATACGTGTTGAAAAGATACCAGTTCCAATCATTTGATTGATATTTAGACATAGACTCGTCCAAAAGCTAACTGAGTATCCTAATGGGGAATTCTTTTCCACAGGCGCACCATTAGCAAGTTGATAGGTCACACTGGTGGAATTGATTCCTTCTGCTGCAGTATAAGTGTTATCGCCATCTACGATAACATTTTCTTGAGAAACCGTATTTGCTTGAATTGCAACATTGGTGCCTTTCTCTTTGTCTGGCCAGAATGGCAGCCCCATTGCAGAGATATTTTAATTTCTCTGTATTCGGTACAGAGACAACGGCTGGAAAAAAATTTGACTATAGTATTAAACAATAGAAATGTTTCGTATTTCAATAACCTGATGTCAAATTTATAGAGGTAAAAAGGGGGTTTATATGTTATACAAAAGTGCAGAGAAACACGTCATCTCATAATACTCAGATATGCATTCCGTGGCGTGATTGTGCAGTAGCTTCCGACGGTTCAGAATCTCCGATAGTTTATTCAATATCGCCACATTAATAAATAAGCTAGTACCTTAGGTATCTGTGCACTAATTAATAGCGTTTTAAATTGTATATGAAGCGAGACCAGGGAAATGACGACACGCGTCTCCACAATTATACCATAAAGCAGCTTGAACGAGAATTCGGTGAATCTTCGGCAGAATTTCTAAATAAAATTCTTTTATAGGGCAAATATACCATATAATGACAGCTACTATAGAGGATGTTCATGCTAAGGGCTTTCTGATAGAGAATATACCATATGTTGTTGTAGGTTTTCTATGGCGGTTATTTTATTTTATTTTTTTTTCCGTGGCGGACCTTACCCTGTATTAGCCACGCTGAAAAATGCACTTACCTTGGAATACGGTATGTTCTACATAAGTTTGGCTTATTATTTTAATTGGGTCTAAATAAATAGTTTAACTCAATGATACCCAACCTTCACAGTGAGACCCTCTATATCCATGTAGAACTACTATTAGGAAAACAAAAAACTCTTCTTCGTTGAAGAGCAATTAGTAGAAAAGCAATATAGTCTGTGCGAGAAGGTAATCACTCACAATTATTTTAACATCAGTTTCACCATCCAAGTCCATTTATGTCTTGTATTACTAAATTCAGATTCTAAGTCTCAGAATGGGCTTCTAAGTTTTGCATCTACTTACTCAAATATGCTTTCTTACCGCTATTAACAAGCACAGATAGTACAGACTAGCAGTTAATTTGTGAGAAACTGTCATCATTTACTGATGGAAAAACTTTTAGCTCTTATTATATTCCGCGCCTGATTTCGAATTTTATTGTTAGGCCTCGCGCTCCTCTAAATCTATAACTTGCTCGTATCTCTGTCTAGCTGACCAATTATCTGTCCAGTTATGCCAGTATTTGGCTATATAAACAGCCAAAGCCATCAATCGTCGCCTAAGTGCCATAATGAGCACAAAAGAGGCCATGGAAGTGACAGTCCAATTGAGCGTTTGAAAAGAGAAGCCATGAACCCCCTGCCTATTACCGCTATCTTTGGTGATATTGAGACCCATCAATAAGACTACACAGGCAGTCCATCCGGTAAAAGCTCTACTATGAGTTCCTTCACCAGTACCATCCTTGTACTGTTCCCAGACGAAGCCTGTCGTCTCCCAACTTCTGTAGACCGTATGAATCACACGTTCTCTCAGCTCAGCTGCGATGAATAGCATTCTTTTCTGAATAGGTGTTGGCTTATTACTGCGGTCTCGGTCTTGTGTACCTAATTTTTGAAGACGCAGTACGGCCAGTACATTCACATTCATCCATACTGCGCCACGCCAATAGTCTTCATTTTTTCCGTAGTTCGGATCAGCAGCACTCAGGCTTCGCAGTCCACTCTTTGACCAAATCTTTTCAGGGTCCGATAAC
This sequence comes from Paecilomyces dactylethromorphus, assembly GCA_029606265.1. Taxonomy (NCBI): domain Eukaryota; kingdom Fungi; phylum Ascomycota; class Eurotiomycetes; order Eurotiales; family Thermoascaceae; genus Paecilomyces; species Paecilomyces dactylethromorphus. The sequence continues at coordinate 82,135 of JAPVCE010000036.1, forward strand.
AGATCCAAGATAGACGGCAAGTTCGGGTGTTCCACGTCAATAAGACCGAGTAAGAGTGGAAATAAGGAAACGTACCCTTGATGGCAGACCCGTACATAGCTTCTATCTGCAACAGTCGCATCACAGTAAATCTGCTCTGCAGTGTCCCAGTGCAACTTTTCCAGGTTGTGTTTAACTTGTACCAGATGCTTCCTGTATATGTCCGCATCAGCATCCTCTCCCAAGTACTCTGCGACTTGTTGCAGCGCGTCGGCTGAGGCTCCAACCCATGCAAGAGCATCAACATGGAGCTCTGCGGGGTGAGGCGGATTTCCTCGAGGATAATCATCGAGCCCGCTAGTTAGAGTATGCATCGGAGTCCTTCCACGCCATCGATATCCTACACCCGCTATGACATCGTCTGGGCGTGGGTATGCGCCGCTGAAATCTCCAGCTTGCGTACGGCAGAACCACCGATAATGTCGGGAAAGTAGGGGATATAGCTCTCTCAACATAGTTGAAGCACGATCTCCCGAGGAAACATATACGGACGGATGCCCATCGTAGGTAGATGCGTTAGTAAGCTTCGATATCAACATTGGAAATAGTAAAGAGAGTGTTGGAGGATTTGCGTAGTGAGGGTACTGAATTTGGAATTTCTCTGGTACTTTACTGCGCGCCTCTGGGCCAAGGATCTGCTCACGGGCAATCCAACCATCCTCATCCATCAAGTTTAGCCAACTTCTAAGTACGGAGACAGCCAAGTCTAGGTCCCATTCGACGACTGGAAGAAGATGGAATCCCTCATCCCAGAGAAATCCCCGCGGAAAGAAGGGTCGTGAAGGGGTGTGAGAAAGAAGTGATGTGGGACTTGTTGTTGTAATTGGCGCACGACTCATGGCAGCTGCAGATTTCTCCCAAAAATCAAGATCGGTCTCTTCATATTCTGGGGCGTGTGAATAATCTACTTTGCTGTCTCCGTAGAAAAATCCCAACCCGCCCAAGAGATTAGACAGCAGGAAGCGGGAAAATTTCGAATATTTTTCGTGCTCGAACGGACCAGTTCTCGGAAACGCCTTGTCCACATTTGTGGAGAATGAAGAGTGGAAGGCATTGATTTCCGTTTCCATGGAGTCGGCTGCATCAGTCATAGTCAGATAAGGCTGTCAATCAAAATACAATTTAATCTAGACATACGGTCCAGTAAAACGGCACCCAATTCACGATACGTGAATTTCAGCATAAAAGCACCTTCGAAGGTACTTTGAATGAAATGCATATTCCCAGCACCGGGCTCATTATCCAGCACCAGGTTGTCAACCTTATTCCCAATGACGATCCTGACCTGATCCGCAAATACAGCTATCCATATATTATTCCTAGGTCAGCTTCGTTGCAGAGCATCAATGACTGGCCATAGGGGTCCCACACTTAGCCTGCCATATCTTGTCTTCAGGCACTTTCAAGCTCTTGATAATGGCGTCATGTACGACATTGTTCCTAGCGTCTTCTGTCACATAAAGTTCGAACGAACCCAAAGCAGGGATTTCTCCACGACATGTCGGTTCAACACCATTTCTAACTCTGTGCTCCCGGCGCTGGTTTGTGCAAACAAGAGATTTTGCATTATCCTGTCCTGCTTGCTCAATAGCTGTATGGAGAATGACCGTTGTCTTTATGTTGCTGGGAGCATCTGCTCTTGGAGTGCCCGTTATACGGACAGCCCAACTATCTCCGCTCTTAGACTTGAGGAAGTCGGTTTTGAGATCGACGTGAAGCTCCTTGTCATGGATTATTTGAGAACCGCCCACGCGCGTGTCATAGGCAGTCCAGCCATAGCCTTGCATTCCATCGTCTTGCTCGCACGTATCACGGAGAGCTGTAGGTGTATAAATCCAAAGTCAAAGAGTGACCAACAAAACTGAAATGGAATTTCCATCCATAATCTCCGATCAGGCTTGCGTACTTACTCTCCAGCATCTCATTTCGGCTTTCACCACTCGCCCACATTAACCCCATTAGGAATGTCTCAGGAATTTGTGGGCGGACTCCAAAGTACAGATTCGGTCGATACGGTCCCCATGTCTGCCAGGAATCCTCTTCAGCGCCTCTGTTGACTTTTTTGGAGTAATTTGATGCCTGAATAGATAGGAGAATGTACCCGAAGAGAACTACATAAAAATAAATTCTGTTCCAGGTGGGCATGACGGAGATGCTATCACGCCAACGAAAGTAGAGATAGAAAAAACGAGCTCGTGGGATGGGATTTGGCCCATAGTCCACATGAATGCAGCAACACAGTGGATAAAGCTAGATGGCAGCCACTCCGCGCAGGTAGCAATTTCCAAACAAGTCGGATGCACCATCATCCGTCCCGGTTGTGGTCTGTGCGTTGATCGTCCAGTCTAGGGAAGCGCTTGGACGAAACACTTCGCACGAGTCCAGCACTGGGGTTGGGTTGGGCCCGGCTCGGCTCGTCAGCCGCCCAAGAATAATGGGGGCCAATTCCCACCAATAATAATAGTAATCTTTTGAGTCTGTGCGTTGAGGGGATACTAGCTATCATCACACCACGAGTCGTAACTATGATAAATGATATGTAACCGATATATTTGTAAACACGGAGAATATGGGTTTCGGTTGAGAAGTATATTCGATTTTGCTTTATCTGTCAACAACCACTATTATTTATGTCACTTTATATTGTAGCGATATTGGGAATGCGTAAATCAAACAGCCCCCGATAGGTTTCCATCGTTGATTGCCGACGAGGCTGGAGAGCTAACATGGCGAAAGATGCTGCCGCCAGACTCCCATTTAGGGATTAGAGGTATGAGCGCCTCGCGTATCTTCCTTGTCAGTATTTTTGATTCGTTGCCATCGCGAGTAAGTAGGTGAAGGAGAGATCCAGAAAAAAAATCCTCCTGCACATTATTTGGTAATCAAGGGCATTACTTTGAGCCTGATACAGATCTCGACTCCAGTTCCCTGTAAAGAAAGGTCCTGCACATCTCAGCCCGAAATGCTTTCTGGCTCTTTCTCCTTCCCGGTCACCTTTGTTTTTGCCTTTTGTCATGTTCGTTTTGGTTCCAACTTAGATTCGCAAAAGGGGCTTCTCGATTTCTCGCTCTTGCACAAAAATGGTGATCGCTGAATCGCTGAAGCCGGGCTACAGCGACCTTGAAGTGGTCAAGAATCCGAAAGTGAATCGTCTCGAACAGGACCATGGAATTCAAGTCTCCAGTGATTGCAACGCTCCAGAGCCCCCTAAGGACTGAAAGCGACGCCACTCTCTTTCCCATTCCACTCTCATCATACAAGGATGAAAAGATTGTGAAGGATATCAATACTGTAAGCCCTCCAGCAAACAGTCAGAAGCACTACTAATCCGTTTAGCAGAATAAAGATCTGCCACCATCACCACAGACGATTTGTGGATTTAGTCGAAAGATTTTCTGGGTCGTAACAGGAGTTATTGCTTTTGTCGTTGTCGCCGCTATCATCGGAGGTGGCGTGGGAGGATACTACTCTCACAAACACCAGGCTTTTGATTCGACAAGATCATCCCAGAACTTGAGCATTACTGCTCTCCACTGGGTTGACGGGTCTAATGTCAGCCAATATCGTGTTTATCATAAGCCGGATAACCAGGTCCAGATCTTTGAGTCCTCTTGGAGCTCAGACAACCAGACTTGGAAGGTGTCGACTATCGCCGATTCAGGTGTGGGCATCAAAGAGGGCACACCGCTTGCATCTGCGGCCGGATACCCTCATACTAATACAAGTAATGATTTGGTGTGTATTTTGCTCTACATCTTCTCCTTCGTAGATCTGGCTCATCGGTGTTCCTGATATATTGAATTTACGTTGTAGGTAAAGAACGTATATTTCGTCCAACCTCAAGGCACAATGATCGAGCGCCAATCCCCATACGAAAACCAAGCAGGCATTTGGGGTAACGATAATTTTAGCGGGCTCTACACATCATCTAATTCTTCCTCTCTCTTCTCATACTGGTACCAGAATTTCGATACGAATCTCCAAATCCTCGCCGTGTTCTTCCAGGAGCTTGGGGCCAACTCCCTCACGATTGCGAAGTATGTCCAAAATAAGACTAATGATGAGCCCTGGCAGAGCGCTGCACAGAGCATGGATATCCAGGAAGGTTCGTCTCTGGCTGCTGCGCCAGTAGGGAGCCGGCGGGATCTCCGTCTGTATGTTGGTGGTTCGCACGGAATTCTGAAGCAATATCCCTACAATATTGAGACAAATGTCCTCGGAAGCGCTACTGGTTGGTGGTGTATATCGTACACAATGTTATAGTTTTACAGCACTAACAATGGAGAACCCAGAAACTCCCTTTGACCTTGCGCCCCATACGCCCATCTGTGTCACCACGGAAGACAATAGAAACTACTATACAGATGCTACTCTCCCCGAATGCGCACAAACCAACACCGGTGCTTTCATCACACATCTCATTCTCTTTGCCTCTTTTGACCGCAAGAATCTAACACTTGTATCATGGAATTGTTCGAACGGCTTCATGGTCCAGCAAGATCGTATCGAGAAGCTGCTGCGGCCTAATCGGACATACCTCAGCCTTACGACAACGTCAGCAAGCAATTTAACTTTCACTGATGACAGAGTTTATGTACTTTTTGATGAAGGTAATGGTCCAGAGGTGGAGGAGTGGCAGATTCCCCCGAGTGGAGGATCGACTATAAAGGGCCAAAACGGGGCGTGGACACGCCTTGGAAGCGTTTCCATTACGCCCTCATGATCCCTACTGTTTGGGGGGATGTCATTTCTGTCTGTTGGCTTTAAATCACAAGTCTGCCTAAATTTTATCTTTATCGTTAAGCTGCAATGGACTCTTTTCTCTTATGATGAAAAGCTGCAAGTGCAACGGCATTTTCCAAAATAATAGCGGGCCGGATTCCTTAAAATCTCCTTTCAAAGCAAAAGGAAAAAATAATCTAAGCATCCCACTAAGGGTTTTTGAAAGATAAATTATTATTGGCGGATGCGTTCAAGTTAAAATTGCTGCATATTTCGCGCGAAAAGAGTCTTCTATAGACTGCTCCTTACGAGGTCAATTACCAGCATTTGTGCCGTCAATAACACATAAACATGTGTAGAAGCAGCATTGAATCGAAGTTCTTAAGATATTTTCCTTGCGACTATAAAAAAAACAAGCAAAAAATGTCAAAGACTCTCTACTAGGGAGCTTCTGATTGATTTCTCTAAGACCTTCAAGCTCCACCAATCTAGATAAATAGCATGAGGTAACCAGAGAATTAAGATTCAACAAGTACCAGCTCCAAGAAATAATAAGCAAAATATGTAATATTATTTTACTCTAAGGCTAGTAAAAGGGTGAAGCCGAGGGTTAGAAGAAAAGACGAGAAATATTCTGTAGTTCCTCTATTCCCCAACATCTACAGCCGCAATATTTAACAGTTTTGCATTCTTTTCCGCAAGACAAGACCTGCTATTGATTTTAGTTCAATGATTTCAATGATATTTCATTTAATAATTACCTCCGTTAAGCGTCTCAACATGTAGGTGTTCAGGATAAGTATTGAGTAAATCTCTTACTAAATATTCGACTCTAGTCAGTTTTATTCTTGTAATGATATCATAGAGCCACTCAGCAAAATTTCCACTTACACAAGGAGCACAAACAGTGCAACACTGGCCCGCACTTCCAGGACCACAGGAGTAACAAGTAGTGGTGAGACACCAATTGTTAGGACATCCCCCATCTCTCGTAACCATAGATGTATGGATAGGTCCAGCTGCCACCACCGTAGCAAAGACAAATGCCACAACAAAAGACGATACCCTCATTCTGCCGGTGGGTGAACTTGAATTATAGAGTATCTATGTAGTTTCGAAAAGGATTGAAATGCGTGAGCAAATATGAGGAGATTGTTTATGGATAGCCCATAGATTAGAAAATTGCAGGTTATATATATATCGCTATATATAATAATTTGATACTATGGCCTAGTCTACAAAAGGCAAATGAGATAGAGAACAGACAAGTAATGAGCATATTTATTATTCCACATCTTACTGGTGAATCGTCCCTTGTCATTCTACATTATCATTGAGACCGTTATAAGGCCCCCAGAGTGTTACAACGCATTAATGGGTCTTTGACTATACGTAAAGATGTATACGATTCGTCCGTTCGTTCGCAGATCAATTTTTTCTTACAATAACTCCAACCAGCTGAAAAGAAACCAGGGGGCCTTGCAGAAATAATAGTTTGGTTCTGTACTACTCTACTACACTCAAAGAGAATCGGCTTAAATCAATAGCAATTTATGAAGCAGTAGCTAGTCATCTCTTTCAGGATAAAGGGACAAGAAAAGGCCACTCTTACTTGCCGTTTGATTTCGAAATCTATAAGGGGTCTAGGTTATCAGAGGAGCTCACTGGTACCTGGCTCCAAAAGTGCAATATTTTGAGGTCGTTTGATTGCAATCTGGAGAGCAAATGAAGTCTGAATAATTTATGACAACTTATACAGCTTTGTCGAGGTGTTAATGTGCATGCAGTTCCTATCTTTTTTTTAATTGCATTTTACCTCACAAGACTAATATTTCAGTACTTATAAAGCGGCCAGAGATATCTATTATGTCTAGTATATTAGCTCCCATATTGGTTCCTCCCTCGTAACCTCACTAGTGGGGTGGAAGGGATCTACAATATATTAATAACATCCTGCTAGGTCATATGGTAGAAATCAAGAGATAGGATAACTCTAAATAGTTTCAATGTTCCATAGTGTTTTCTTGATGTAACACGTGTGACGTGTCCACTTAAGCTTCATGTTCGTTTAGAGAGCCTGCATTCCGGGGATCCGGGATCCAATTCACCTCTATAGGAATGCGAGTCATTTAGCAAGGGCGGACGAAAGAAATCTAGGATACCCATCTAGGCGGGTATCAAGGTTTTAAACACCCAGTTGAAACTCTGTGGGTCTTAATCCTTCCTTCGACTTACCCGACTAAGTGTAGTATGCTCATTGCAGAGCTTGAAATGTAATGTTAGAGGGGGACAAGCGAAACCAACAGTAAGGCCATAGGACAGATCCAACGTATTCGCTCTATGCAGAGGAAACAAATAGCTTACATTTGTGCAATGTAGTATATTAAATGAACTTTATGCTCCACCTGTGACCAATGTACTAATAGGGATCACTCCTAGAGCAAAACGATCTTACCTGCGATGCAGATCTCTTTAGAAGGTGGAGTTTTTGGTCTCAATTTTCCAGGAACATGGGGGGGCCTTATGGGGGGCCTTTGTCAAACCCTAAATTCAGTTGCTACTCATAAGTGGGGCAACAACGTTACTTGTGTCACAACAAACAAGAGAAGAACAGTGAATGAAAATGTACCACGTAGACATTATAACTAGGCAGAGCTATTATTCTAGTTATAGTTTACGCTATTATATTTTTTGAGAACTGTTAATTCACATCTAAACATGGTATTTTGCCATGTTGCTACTGATTTTGGAAACAGTCTAGTTTAAAGTCGTGTTTATGCAGCATAAACTCTAACTTATGCATTATCGAAATGATGCGGTTTTATGCTCGAGGAATAGCTCTGTAGTCTAATCCAATTAGAGACCTTATCCAAAGGGTCATTTTTCCAAGATGTACCAGTAAAACCATTTAGCCTAACTATATTTAGTGTTTTCTCGCGAGGCTGACAAGCCACTGGTGCTATTTTACCGAGCGGCTGAACTTAGATTTATTTTCTCTGAATATTAAGGAAATTCCTAGTTAGATTTCCTTACCTCGTGCAACTCCCTTAATTTCTAGTTTACTCTAGCACTTAGAAATACTGTCTCACTCTGAGACGTAGAGGTAACATGGCAGACGATTCGAGCGTATCTACGTTACAAACCCAGTTCACTGCTCTCACAACTCAGGAAAGACACGATCAGCTTAGAGAATTAGTTGCTGCCACACCCCACAATGATGATGTCATTCATGATGGTGAATTCTGCCGCGGCCTTAACTTTTTCGATGAGTTTAGCATGGATGAAATCACTCGACTCTATCAGATCTACACAGAGAACGAAGCTAGCGGACGTCCAGGACTGCTTGCCGAAGAATGCGAAGGCGCACTCATGAGATATTTCCGTACGAAAGACCAGTCCTCTCTACGAACGGCGGTCAACATTGGTTCACTTGTAGCCTATCACGTCTCGCTTAACGAAGAAAATATAGCTAGAGGTGTTCTCCTGAGTGTATTTGCACGCACTCTATTGGTCAAATGGCAAGCATTTTCCTCCAATGATGAACTTTTAGATGCCTCTATCTACTATTGCAACAAAGCGGTAGAGCTGGGCTCAGATAAAGGATGGAATCGTGCCCTGCACCTAAATGATCTTGGGGAACAGCTAGCGGCAAGGTATTCAAAGAATCATAGTATTTCTGACTACGAAAGAGCAGACGAATGTTTTACATTGGCATCACAGTTGCAACCATCTGGAAAGCCAGTCTTTTTATTCCTCCAGGCCAAGATGAAACGAGAGCGGAATATCCACGAAGGATGTACAGAAGCAGATACGTTAGATCAGTACATATCTAACTTAGCAGCAGCTGTACGTATGGTAAAGAATGATTTTAAGCCTACTGATTACCGCGTTTCCCTGAGTCATGTGTATTGGAGACTTGGATGGGCGTTCTGGGATCGTTATCAATTAAAGAAAACCCCAGAGGATCTAGGAATGGCGCGAAAAAGTTTCGAAATATCCAGACTGGTTCCTCGTCATGGTGCTAAAGATCTATTTCGTGCATGTTTGGATCTAGGAAGAGTTGTCGCAATTCAGTTCAAACAGACCGGAATTCTTCAAGATGGACAGTTGGCCATCGATATGCTAAGGGAAGCTCTGAGAATCGAACCTAACACGATTATGGCAATGGAATCCCTTGGGCAGCACCTCTGCGAGTATGCAATGTTTATAAATTCGGATGATCTATTGCTTGAGTCTGGGGAAATTCTTGAACGAGCCTATCTTCTCACGGAGACCCCCGACAATTCCCTGTGCGATGCACGATCAATCACTTTAATGCGAAAATTCCAGAGAACAGAAAACCGAAATGACATTGACGAAGCTATTAGACAATTTACCGCCTTGTCTGAGCTCCCGCAACAAGACGACGAAGGCCATGCGAATTATCTCAAGAAGCTGGCTGAATGCTACCGACTGAGGTTCCAATCCTTCGAACATCAAGACGATCTAGATCACTGCCAAACGACTATTGAGCGGGCCATTTCCTTGAAGAACGTTTCATCTGTCATAAAAAGCGACTGCCTGAGGATACTTGGTACCATCATGTTTGCAAGATACAGATGGATGAAGCAAAGCCAATTTCTCACCAAAGCTATTGTCTGCTTCAATGAAGCCCTGGTCACAAGCGATGATAAAGTTACTGCATATTTGGTGTATAATGATCTTGCAAATGCTCTCTATCGGAGGTATACAGATACTCTTTCGGCAGATGATCTGTCTGCATCGATCCAAAACTACAGATCCTCTCTTGAGGTGCTGCGGGAGAGCACGTGGAAGAATACAAAAAGCGCCGACCTGATGGTTCTTCAAGGACTGGCTATCTCTTTAACCACACAGTCCCAGATAACCAGGCAAAAAGTCGACATTGATGCCGCTATATTGTGCTTTGAGAAATGCCTCCAGGGAACGTCGAAGCGAACCAAGCTATACGTCAACAGGGCGAACAATTTAGCTATGGCGTACCAGGAACGGTTCAAGCTCACTAGAGACATGGAAGATGCAAAAAAATCACAGGCTGTGTTACTTGAAATACTGAACTGGGAGCTCAATCTGGCTCCGGTTGACCTGTGTAACATGGAGAATAATCTAGGTCGGGCATTCCTGTTGTCATATTTAATCCACAAGGAGCCTACATACATTCACCACGCAAGAGAACATTTCCAAAAGGCTCTCGAGACGAAATGCACGGAACCCTCCTACCTGCTGACGGCATCAATAAATCTATCTCACGTTTTAAGAATTAAAGCTGAACGGACAAAGGACGCTTTGGATACACATGCTGCCCTATTGCAGTTGGCTAAGACCGTTCAGTATGCTCAGACGAAATGCCCTGATGATCCTTGGAAAATACACAGTCTTATTTTCAGCGTGGTTGAATATATTGTTCATAGCTGGATAGACTCAGGCCGTGATGCTAATTCCTTTTATGGCCAGTTATACATCAATGTAAGCAGGACGATGATTCCCCTCTTGAAAACATTACCGCGATCTCTGATTGCCATACTATACATACATGCTGCATATGCGCAACACATTGTGGCAAAGCAGCCAGCTGCCGCACGCGACATGGTACGGGCTGCGGCAGCGGAACTGCCCGCCGCTATACTTTTAAGTATGAACAGGGCAGATGTACTCCAGAACCTCGAACATCTGGGCGTCCTGCCAAGCTTAGCGATTAGCTTCTCGCTTGCTGCAGGTGACTCGCCGTTAGATGCACTGCAACCCTTTGATAAGGTCCGTAGCGTCATATGGGATCATCTGTTGTCTAGCCGGTTGGCAACACAGGAAGCAGACAAGGGACAGTTTGCCCATCTTCAAGCGAAACTCGAACAGCTTCAGAGTTCATCTCCTAGACCCAAGCCCCAGGGTGCAATCTCTGTGGGAGGAGATTTGAGTGATTTCATTGTTGGGCAACATGAATTGTACCGTCAAGCTGTTGCTTATAAACAAATACAAGACGAGATTCGATCTCAGCCAGAGCTAGACGGCTTTCTCCGTCTACCGGGCGATATTTCCGGCCTGATCAAATACGCAACGGAGGGTCCAGTCATCATTATTAACCACAGTACCATCCGCAGTGACGGCATTATTGTCACCTTGGATGGAGTCAACTCGATTCCCCTTCCTCTGTTGACGGAAAAGGCTCTTCAAGAGAACGAACGATGGTATTCTGACGCGCTGCATTTGATGGGTAAGGATCTAAAAACTGCTACCGAACTACTCGACAGAGCTTTAACCTGGCTCTGGGAAGCAGCTGCAGAGCCCATTCTCGAATATCTCGGCTTCCGTGGCGCAGACTCGGAGCACGAGTTGCCTCGGACATGGTGGATCACCACAGATCGTATCGGAATGTTTCCGATTCATGCAGCTGGTGATCATAAAAAGGCCCTGGAAGGAAAGATCCCGTGCACCGTTCTAGACCGCACTGTGCCATCGTATATCAATAGCTTGCGAAGCCTAGGTTACGCCAGAAGCCGCCAATGTTCTCAGCAAGAGCGTCAAGCTACTGAGCAACGGGCACTCTTGGTGTCTATGGGCATAACACCTGGCATGGGTGAGGCTGCCAATCTCCCCTATGCTGTGCAGGAAGTGGCCGAGATTAAGCAGCTTCTCGATAAACAGGGGGTGCGGAGCAAACAATTAGACTGTCCCAAGCGCGATACTGTGCTCCACTTGCTTCGTGGCGCGGACTTTGCACATTTTGCCTGCCATGGAGTCTGCGACAAGGAAGATCCGGCTCGCAGCATTCTTCGACTAGCCGATTGGATGACAAAACCCTTGAACGTCGAGTCAATATTGCAGGCTGGTGTCCTCGGATGTCAACTTGTATACTTGTCGGCATGTGAAACAGGGTCGAACAAATCTCAGTTTAAGGATGAAGGGTTGCATCCCGCCGGTGGGTTCCAGATGGCAGGCGTCCCTCATGTTATTGCAAGCCTCTGGCGTGTAGATGATGCTGTCAGTGTAGAAATCGCACGGACATTCTACGGGGAATTGGAAGCACTGCGTAATAACATCAATTCGATCCAAGCTGCAGCTGCTCTCAGAGGCACAATATTGAAACTGCGGGCCTTGGAAATCAGTCCTCTATATTGGGCCGCTTATGTACATTTCGGTCCGTGATTACTGTCAGAAGATTCTAGTTTTCTAGTTTCATAGTACCCAGAGGTTTCCAATTACTACCAGTCCTCGACATCGTCATCATTATCCTGCCCATCCTGATGGCCTAATTCACTTATTTCTTGAGTTAAATAAGTATCATCTCTTTTTCGCAAGGCTTCGTCTTCAAATACAGATTCGCAGCATAGATCGTACTCCATGCCATCCTCAGCGGGTATACAAGTCGCGATGGTCTCTTCTTCATCTGTCTCAGCACGTAGAGCGGCACGTCTATTTGTTGACGTCAGGCCCTAGTTATATTAGCCCTATTCTCTTGGTCTCCCCATAACCATAGTAAACCTACCCGGGTTAGAAGTCTGTACTTGAAGTACAGTCCACCAAAGAACACAACACGAGAACCACCAGCCTGATCATGTCATGAGTTTACATTATCCAATGCCAATTAACATCGAGGTAAGGCAGACGTTGAAACTTACCTCATCCTTCTTTACCTTGATCCATCCATCTGCCGCCCCTCCATCTGCCCACTCCCCCTTGGGTGCAATCTCACCAATCTCCACAAACCCAACACTAAACCCGACATCAACCGCCTTCCGCTGATCCCTCCAGCAATTCACTGCTACTTCATCGGCCGCCCAAGTGCTTGTCACGATCCACATGCCATGTGTTTTCACCTCGGGTCGCTCCGCCAGTAATCGCCCCGCATTCGCTGCCGCCCAGCGCTTCAACGGAGCTTCATAGTAGAGACGTTCGTGCACGACCGGGGCGCTGGTCATCAGCACTGCTCCAGTGGACTTTTCGCTTTCGAATCGGCAGCAACATCCAATACTCAGCGGGATCCCGGCTGTTGCGGCGAGCAGGCCCTGCGCGGCTACAGCTTGGAGATCGATGTTGCGGCTATGGGTACTAGTGCCGAGTTTCGGACCCCAGGTGTGAGATTCGGGTTTAGCGAAAGCCGGCACGGTTTCGGGTGGAGAGAGTGATAATGTACCTGCTGTGGGTAGGGATGAAGATGATGAGAGGTCGTAGATGGGATTCCAGTTTCCTTGCAAGTCAAAGTATCCCACTATGCCCGGGTGGAAGATATTGTACGGCTGGGGACGGTAGAGGGCGGTGCCAAAAGGGTGACATTGCATTTGGTGCATGTACTCGACATCAAGAGGTTTTTCGTTTAACAGAGGCATATTTAATATCGTTACCGTGATTGGCCCAAATCTCACACGGTAAATAATATGTAAGAGTTGGGATAAAGTTGAAGAGAAGAAAAGGGTGATATAATGTGAGTATCGGACAAATAGATGTCTTCCCAGAAGGGTATAGGCACTATATATATTATGACCTCAGATGACTGGTTAGCGAACCGTCAGGTATGGCTAACTAATGCCATGTTTAGGACGGCTCGGACAAGAGCGTCATGGTGGGAGTTCAAGCCACTAATATTGCTGAGCAGGGCGCTTATAGGTAGAATGAAAGAAGAAGCTTAATTAGTAAAGCTAAGCGGGGGAATAAGATAGAACAGCCGGAGAAGATACCGGCGGGGAAGGGAATACGGTAGTTCGAGGAAACCAAGTGTGCCGTGAGTGTCTTTCTGGAACAACAAAAGAAGCCATCCGTCAACTGTAATTATTATCTCTTTTCTCTATGTTCACCTACAATGGATTAACTTCCCAGCCATTGGCTGCATTATAGTCTTGTGGTTCCGTTGGTGGCACTGGATCGTAATGTGGCTGAACGGTACAGTTGCCCTGCAGGCACTTTGCGACCGCTTCACCAGCGTTCCGTCCCTCATCCCATGCGCCCTGTAGGTAGCCATACCACTGCACACTTTGTGCTTCACCAGCAAAGTATAAGCGATCCACGTTAGCGCGTAGATTCTCGTGCTTCAACAGCGAGTAATTGGAGGGCCAATTGGAGAATGACCCATATGCCCACGGCACCTGTGTCCAACGAGGAATGTAGAAGTCGATGGGATCAGGCACCCGAGCGGCACCGTACAGTTGCCGGAGAATATCGAGAATTTGGCCCTTGGTCACAGAGTCTGACTGTTCCTCCACCATGTAAGATTGATCGTTTGTGATCGTCACCATGAGCATCCCCGAGCCCTTGAAATACTTCTTGTGGTTAAGGTTTTGGAACGACGGATAATAGCCCCGGGTGTTTGGATCAGCGTAGTAGATGAATTCTTTGCTGTCGTCCCAGAAAATCTTATCCGGTGGGAACTGGATAAAAATCTTGGTATAGGTACCCATTTGAAAAGAGGAAATCGCATCTGCCTTCCAGTCAGGGAGTGCTGGTGTGAAGGAGACGTCTCCGTGTTGAAGGACGCCAAGGGAGAATGTGCAGATCGCGTATGATGCCGTAAAACATCCACCATTTGATGTAGTTACTTTAACGCCAAGGTCAGAGTAAGCGATATTGGTCACTACAGTGTTAAGGAGCAGTCGAGGGTCGTCATCTGAAAGGAAGGTCGATGCCTCGCCTTTAACGAAAGTGTTAAAGCCGCGCTGATCAATGACCATGTTGTCGTCATCCGAGTAGACGTTGAAGGTTGAATTGTTGTTGACGCTGGTGAAGATCTCAGAGCTGGCGTCAGGTGGATATATATACTCCCAATCAAAGTCCATCCATTCAACTGTCCGTTTCACAACAGTGTCTGGGGTCCAGCCAGCATCCTTGAGTCCTTGTCGATAAGTCTGATCTTGTGTATTCTGAGTGACCATTGAGCCTGCCTGTTCTGAGACGGTGTCTACAGCATCTTCATACTCGTCGAATGCTTTCACGAATGCAGAAGTCCGCTCCTTATCGCCAATGAAGCCTCGGTAGGAGCTAAAGTCGGTCGGGCTATCATATTATAAGCGTCCGAGTTTTGCATTGGTTCCAATTTTTGTGGTTTGATCTTACACATTCTTCAGTTTGTACTTTTGCGCCTATATTAACCATTAGCCCTGGAATTCTAATGATCTTTTAACCTGGGTAGCTCACAAGAGACCAGATCGGATTAACAAGACCACCTTTAGAACCAAGGCCTTCCACCTGACATTTGTTAGACTTCAAGCTTTTTATGATCCAGTCCATAACGTACCCAGTTTGCTCCAAGCTCAATGATATAGGAAGTCCCTGCAGCACCAATTGATACATGCTTGACTCTTCCGCCGATTTCATTATTGTATTCAACAATAATAAAATCTGTCACAGAGTTGTTATAAAGCGTTTGCTGATAGCAGTGGCATGTTAGTAGACAAATATTGTTTAAGAACTTTGGTCATTCTTACAGCCGCTGTAATACCGGCAACACCAGCGCCTCTGTGATAATTTAGCTATATATGCAGGAAATACTCATAGGTCACTGACAGAATAATAGCCTTGGTATTCTTGCACACCTCATTTTTCTCGATTGGTGCGGCAAGTGTACTCTTTAAAGTAGACAGAGCTACAAGCAGAAAGCTTTGAAGCAAGTATGCGGCCCTCATAATGGAATTGAGCGATTGAGTAGCTTAACTACTAATATTGGGTTTATTTCAGCTTCCTATACGGGGTATTTATACATAGAGTGCGCATAGGCCTCACCCCCCATATCACGGCCAGATAAGGCCCTTAATTGTATGCTAATTACTTCGGCAATCTATACCTGTCCAGGAATTGTTTATATCTCGTTCCTAGTAAGTTATCTAACTTTCGTGCGTAATTACGGGGGCAGAAAAGCAGCAAAGCTACTTTACTCGCTAGAACTAGAGCCTTATGATAATGATTGTATTTTCCGGCAGTACCTGCCTATTAGAGTATAGCTACGGACAGATAGCAGTCGCTCCGGGAAGTTCGTCATCACGCAAGCTAGCTATTTAATAAAGGATTCCGCGGCGCCCCACAGTAGTTATTCCGCAGCATAAGGAGTTGCTCAGAATAGCAGGAAGATGGTCTTGGCGGCGGAATAATTATTGCAGGAGATGCTGGGTAATAATACCGAGAGTATTACAGATATTGTTTATATAAAAAGTAGTATTAAAACACGGACTAATTTTGTTTAAAGAGACATTGAACCACCTGATGGAAACAGTATGTAAAATACTGACCGCCTGATATTTAATTCGGACGCTCCTTGCAATAGCTCATATTGTTGTTCTATTGTCCTACCACTGTGCCCTCTACATTATCCACAGAGTAATAAAGGGCATAGCACTAGCGATGGATGTTATAACACGCTTGCAACAAATCCCGCTGGTGATGAGGCTCGTTACTAATTTTATGGTCAAAACAGGCATACTGGGGCAGTTTCAAGCCATGAAGACGATGTTAAACTACTCCGATTTAGAGCGGTCTGTGAAACTGGAAGACAATGGATAAACGGTCCCGAAACAGCAAACTAAAAAAAAAAAATAGAACTGAAGCGCAGTGAAAATTCTATATCTAGTCTTCCAGGAGCGGAATTTGCAGCACGAGACATAGATAGGAGGAATCATATCAAGCTCTACTATGTATTTCCTGGAATTTATTGCTTGGAACAATGCACATTGCATAACTCTTGACAATCTAACTAGTATGGAGTCTGCTGAGCAAAATAGTCCTCGAAGAGCTGAATATTTTCGGACTGCGAAATACTGTAGTTACCCCAGCCATCACCAAGGTGCATGACATATCGGGTAGTTGCATCGTTCGGGTACCAGTGCGATAGGTTAGCACCCACGAACGCCCCGCCGTCGTTCGGGTTGCCCGTTCTGATAAAGTTGGCCCAGTAGCCGCTCATAACATCAGAGATATAGTAGTCCTCTGCTGTGAAGGGATATGTATCCGCATTTGCGTAGAGAGCATTGAGAGCGTACATAATCTCGCTCTGGTGGAAGGCACCCTCATCCTGACCTGGAGGAGCGTGGTCCCAGTAGTATGTGTAGATGGGACTAGAGGCAGACAACACCCAGTTCTTAGCATACAGCCAGGTGCTTACGAGCGAGGTGTCGCGCGCTGCGGCGTTCCAAGCTTCATCAGCGTGTGTCTGGTTGTTAAGAGCCGGATATAGTTCGAGGTAGCGAGATGACAAGTTGCCGTATTTCAAACTGGTGTAGTTAAGATATTCGTCCACAGTATAACCATTTAGTGGGAGAGTGGCACCGCTTTCGTCCTTAGTATTACCGGTAATAAGTGGAACATCATTTGCAGGCCCCTGAGCTAGCTGCTCGATATATTTCATAGGTAACACGTATCCGTCTAATACGGGCTTGAAGATAAGTGGGTAGTTGCATGAAAGCGCCGTAACCCACCAGATCCAAGTCCCGTTGACGCGGTCACCGGAGCCAACAAGTAGCTCTTCAGTAGACAGCTTGCGGAGCTCTGCAATGGTGCTGACGTTGTGAAATGTAGTATAATTAGTACCATGAAATAGCGCTTCGTCCATGGAAACGTAGGATGTGGCAAGACCGGCTAGTAGAGTGTCGTAGGGATATCGGATACCAGATTCAGAGATGGCTCCATGGAAGTAACCCTTGAAGAGCTTGCTATTGACAGCATGGTAGACTTGCGATGAACCGAAGGATTGGCCAGCGATGGTTACACCTATGACGTGAATGTTAAATATTTCATTTTCCATAAGATGAGATATTTGTGTAGACTTACGGTCCGGATCCCCTCCGAAGTTGGCAACGTTGTTTTGGACCCATTTAAGCACTTCCAGATGGTCAAGTACACCGTAGTTGCCTGAAGTGTTGTACCCGGTGGATGCAAGGCCCTCGGCATTTAATTCTGGATGGGCCAGATAGCCAAAAGCATCGTCACGGCGGTTGAAAGTAACCACAACAATGTCCTTCAGAGCCAAACCACCCCCATACCACCAGGGGTTATCACTCGTCTCCTCACTACCCTGATTCCACACCACCACAGGTAGTTTGTCAGTGGACGAGTTGGCGTTGGTCCAGATATTCAGACTCAAGCAGTCCTCGCTGTAACTAGTCGCGTACGCTGTCGGACATTGAGGTCCAAAGGATGTTGCCACTAACGTCTCATTCCAAGATTCACGTGGCTGGGGTGCTTTCCAACGATTCTATTTCTAACATTAGAATCTATTCCCCAGTTATATATAGTTTTCAACAGACCTCATAACCTGTGTCTGCAGCATATGGAATGCCCAGGAATGCGGCCACATTGCTATTTGAAATATTCCAATAAGTCCTCAAAGTGCTTTCGTTAAAATATTTATATCCCATAACAGGTCCATAGGTTGTTTGAATCGTCTTATTATATAGCTGTGCCTGAACAGGCAAGGCTACAAGAGCCATGCACAAGGCCAGGGTAGGCTTAACAAGCGACATATTCAATTTACCGGACAATCAAGCGAAGGTGGGAAAGAAAATACTGAACGATTATGAAACCCAACAGCGGTAGTGAAAAAAAAAGTAGAAATCATACAGGGAGGGCAGTTATATAAACAATGACTTCTATTAGGTTTCCAGAAATACTTTAGTATCTATAGTTAGATTGAGATACTATCTATGCCATGTACAGCCCCGTTGTATATGTCGGAGTGGATCTGCCGAGATGGGCCGTTAGACAAGGGGATCTGCAAAACGTAATCTACCAAGGGTATAGAGTGTTTAACTCCAATACTAGGTGCGGATTATCAACCCCTTTGCCGTGGAGAAACAAGCTAGTGTAACACCGCCCGAAGTCCACAACAGTGGTACCTGTCACATATGTTTATGCATCTATGAGAGGAAACAATATGAGAGGATGTAGGATTCGTTGAAGCCTCTCGCATTGCACACGCAATATGATTATACACGTAATCCAAGGGACATTTAATATAATAATCAACTAGCGCTACGAGCCGTTCCTGTGGAATATTTAGACAATTTGGAGCCGTTCGCAAAGTCACCCCCGAAATGACAGAAAGAAATGGACCATATGACTAAGCTGTTCTAAGGGATTCGGACCGCTCGCAAAGTCACCCCCAAAACGGCCAAGAGAGCTAACTTGTTCTCAATGATCTGAGCCACTCACAAAATCGGCTCCGCTCCATGGCTTCTATCAGTCAGTAGCATGATTTGATCCTTGGCCTAGTTAATTCATAATGTTGACTGTAAATTATTGAATATTTACATGTCGATATCTACATCCTGGGCCGAGAAAATAGTGTTCGGATCTCTACCGAGAGCAAAGGACTGTGTCGAATTAAGCTGATGTTTAACGGGGAAGCTCGGGTAACTTTATTTCAGGTCAGACGAAAATGGAAAGAGATCGCTGCAAATGAGCAAACTCGGTTGGTAAACAGCCAACATCCAAGGAGTGAAAGAGTAGCCAAGACAAACTGGTTGTCGCAATGTCAATGCAGAGACAGACAAGATACTCATTACAGCAGCCGTAATCTCAGTTTTAATGTTCTGGCAGGACACAGCTGAGACTAGACAAGGAAAGGAAGGGGTATATTGGGCTGATGGATTCTTGATAATTCATCTAATCTATCTTTCATTCATTAGGGACTGCAGAGCGTAACACCTCTGCCTTCCTGAGATCTAGCCATGAACCTCATAGAGTTGGGGAACTTGGTATTAAGGCTGCTGAGACTACTATATTGCAGCCTTGAAAAGCCTGTGTCTGCTCAATATGAGGCAAATATCACACATCAAGACAAGTGTAGCAGATCTCAATTGATTTCAATTAGTAGTTGACAGGGAGAGGGGGTATAGGAATGGACCGTTTTCATGACGTAAAGAGCTGAAAGCCAGGTAAATAACTCGCGTTTGGAAATAAATATCATGGAAAGCCATTGTCCAGCGTAATTAAAGAGATAAGACGAGAATATCAAGCATAAAGTGGATTAAATCTTCAGTATCTATATACAAGTACATTAAATCGAAAATAATATCGGAGACCGCTTATAGCGGGATATAATCTCACCTTGGGACATAGAAACCATTAGCTGCGACTGTTTTATCTTTCAACTGATCTGTTCCCACACGGACACCAATTTTGTGCAGGGGAACTCGATCTATGTGCCTTTCCACAGTTGTTCTCGTGGACACAAAGCCACTTTTGGCTCTGTCGAGCCAACCCAACCTGTCTTCTTGGCTGCTGCCACGGAAGAGCGCTTCGGGGCTCCATGCGGGATGACCTAGAGCATGCTGCGCAATAGAAATGTCTGAGGCTTCTCTGAGAAGGGCATCCTCAAAGGCATGTTCACTTCTAATGTTAGTTCCTTTGCCTGTGGCCGGGAGCCTGACTGATTCATCCGGGCGAATGAACCCCATCACCTGCAACTCGAGCTTCTGGCCTGAAAAGGGGATCTCTTCTCCATTGACAATCGGACGCAAAGTGAATCGTTTCTTGATAACCTGCGCCACAGTTACGCGGTCCATCTGAGAAACATCGACTTGTGACGCACTGAGCAAGGCCTGATGCCAGGGGCCTCCACGTGTAGTTTTTTCCCTGTCGGTCTTGTCAAGAATGCGGACCCAGCCAAAATAATGGCCGTATAGCCTTCGCGCCAGCAAGTCCGATAAACCACTAAGGTTCATCGCCATGCCACTAGGGAACTGAACTTGATTCACTACGCGGCCCTCGCACCGAGCCACAAAATATATGGGAAATGGTGGCGCTGGACCTCTATCGACATTTGGCAGTCCTCCACCGGTCGTCAGAGAGGAGTCATCTTCGTCATTGTTATCCTCGTCGTCGCCTATTCCGATAGCAGAGTCGATTTTGTTTTGTGCGCCACTCAAATCATACGCCGCTGACGCCGCTGTTCGTTCCAAGAAGGATGGCATAACCCGGTCGACTGTACTTTGTACAGTACTCTGTACCGCTGAGGTCACCGGTTGCACCGCCGTGCTGAATGCACTTTGTGCTGTTGAGCTTAAGACCATGGCACCAAACTCCAACGGTAAAGTGCTTAGACTAGCACCTCGAATTGAACTCGGGCTCATCGACGTTGACAGTACACGGAAGACGGGACTGTTGCAGAGAGGTTTTCTCTTCTCGCCCTGGCAGAGAGCCAATTGAAAATATCCATCTCCAGCCTCGACAGGGATTCGCACTACAGCTGTTTCGCGCAGCCGGTGTCGCTCCCGAACCTCTTTAGGACCCTTCTTACGGAACTTTGCAATATCCCGCTGCCACGCACGCTCATCGTTTGGATTCAACTGCTCCGACCGGGCGCGGATCGTAGGAGTGACGTTCAACCAGTCCCCGGTGAATCCAAGAAAGGTCTTCGCTCGCATTCCGGTCTTGCCCGTCCAGCCTTTATTCTGGAGCCATATGGTGCGGTCGGGTGGCAGCGGGGCATCAGCAAAGATAGAGATAGCGATGGAGGTGCTACTTCCCTGATAAAATACGAGGCCATGGGAGTGCCGTAGAATTGTGAAATGCTTGGTGCTCTCCGTTGGATGCTGAATAAGACCGCCAGCAAAGTGACGTGCTTCCTGATACGCCTTTTGGGCAAATGTAAGCGCCGTCGACGAGTCCGCTCCGGGAGTCGGACATGAGACTGCGCTACGACCAGCCAAGGAATTCGGGGCTGGGGAAGCAGGTTGCAAACCGGTAGAAACACGACTCTGTATTGGACTGGCGGAGAGCGGAGAGTCAACGAACCTCCCTGGGCTCAGGATCTGCTGAGACCCTGTAGCGTCCTTGGAGAATTCGCCGGTGTTCAGATGGGGCCGCGTAGATCGCTCAGGATGAACTTGAGATGGCAGTGCAGCGGGCGACGTCATGACAGGCTTCCGCCTGACTTGGAAACGTTCTGGTGGTTCTGCACCATACGGCGGCGGCGGACTATCCGGCATCTCGTCGTGATATTTTTCATCATCTCCGACATACTTTAAGATAATTCTGAGAAAAGAAAGCAACGGATGTTGGACGATTCCCTTGCCTTCGATTCCCGGGCCTTCCGCCGGTTCGGCTTAGTCATACATGCCTTCATGCCAATCGTTTTCAGTAGTACTCAGTAGTATCCATCATCCATGTGAACTTTGATTGTCCAAATGCCCGAACCGGTTATAGGCCAGGTACAGAGGAGAGGGCATGTGTTCTGAATTGGGCAGAGCAAGCTCCAATATGTATTTGCGCCTCTTTCCCCGCAATGCGAAAGGTATACTCATCCATGATAGAAGTTCAACCACATGACACCCTTAGATCCTAGATCAGTCACCCAGCAGTAGTCATAATGTGTGTCTTCGAACAGAACATTGCTCTCGACATCCACTATGATCAATTCCGCGCATGAGATACTGCTGCACAATGGAGACGAGAGAAAAGCGATAAGCGAAAAGGTGCAATGCAGCAAACAGACCGCTGAATAAGCTAGACCAAACTCGAGTGCATGCAACAAGGATCGAAACAAGGGGAAGATTAGAGCAAACGTGATTCTGTATAATCACTCACAGTAGCTTTAGAGGCATAGAAGATCCCAAAATACTGATTCGTCAAATATTTCCTATTATCGTTCAAATCTAATTTTCCCATTCCTTCCCTCCATTCTTGGGAAACCAGCACGATCTGCGTCTCTCTCATTTTTCGGGAAATGGAAAATACTTACCTTACTTCAAATGATCTTCAATTGCGTCAGAAGACCGGAGGAGCTTCCTTGACTTCAATCGCGTCATTTGTACCGACGGGAGTCCGCGACATCCCGGTAAATCGTTCTCATCACGAGGACATTGCTTGAGATATCGATAAACAGAACTTATTCTAAATGCAGTCTAGTTATCTCGTTCTAGGACTCCCACTAGTTTATGCATTCGGTGGTAGTCAAGACATCGTTCCTGTAGGATCGCTGTACGGATTATGTTTTGGCAGCTGGAGGCAGATCCAACCATCGTTCATTGTCGACTATATGCTATAAATAGCGCACAGAGAGATCAGGTTGATATTTCATGTTTGGCAGAAGCCCTAGGGGTACCTAAGTACCTAATCTCCCTCACCTTCTGTATCGGGACTAGTAAACAGCTTCAGCTAGCTCCAGAATAGTAATCATGCTCTCTTCGGAAGCTTCAGCAGACTTCTCCAGCTGACATTTCACAGTGCTACACTATGCAACTCGAATGCGCATCATGAAGACCAAATAAGAAACTATATCCAATAACGATTTCTTATCGGTTAGGAGAAGTTGAAGAGGAGGCCTTAGCGGCAGATCCATACGGTAGCGCGATGCAACCATCCCGTCTGGGCAAACGGGCCTGATCAAAACTTTACTGGATTTTCAACCATCAAGCTCTCTGCATGGACCCCTTGGCAAACGGAAAATTCATCAAGCAATACCGGGACAGCCGTCGGACTGCCTGCGGCAGATTCAATCTCATCTTGTAGGTGTTGAAGCTGCCAAGGCCCTGCCAAGACGTTCCGCTGGCCTTGGAAATCACTCCAGGATTCGGTTACTGCTCGGCCAGTCCCGTTTCTGCTCAAATAAGATCTCCGAGATACCACGGTGGTACTCTATCCCTCCTATGCCGATGGTGCCGGCAAATAGATTAGCGTTGGTAACAGAGGTCACCAAGAGGCTCTTGAAATTAGCTCTATTCTTGTCGCTTTCCGCAACCTACCTGCCTGGTAACTCAGCTGTACCTTGCCATTTGAGACACTGCAGGGATTCAATTCTACTAACTGCAAAAAAAAGTAGGATATGTAGCCACATGGGGAACTCTCTGACCTTTGAACTGCGAGGTCACTGCTCAGTGACTAATCAACCCTTCCGGTTGATTTCAGATTGCAATCCTGCACATGCACATTGACAAAGAGGATCCGTTGCCAAGCTTTTACTACCGGTGGACCGGGGTGGTTATCTGGCCGCCAAGCATGGATTGCACTCAGTGAATGATAAGGTCCACGGACCCCGAGGGGAATCAAGGTTGTATCCAGAAATGATGCTAGACCAGGGGGCTGAAGGTGCATTTCCCTGAAAAGATCTAGGACTAGGACTTCGCACTCTTTCTTCGGACGGAGGTGGCATTCACTTTCCAAGTGCCGCACCGACGGATGGCGTGCAAAAGTGCTCCTTATCGCAATCGGTACTAACGGGGCCCTTAATGAAATTCAACACTCGAGTATATACCAACCGACATAGTTAGACGGCTTCATTTTCTCCTTTGCCAAGGAATTAGATGGTGTTATCAACTGAATTGTTGCAGTTGTGTGATAGGAAAATGCCGCAAGCTTATGCACCTACTGAGAACAAGTGCCTGGAATTGACCCTCTCCGTGCCGAGTATCAGAAGAAATCCAAGTCCCAATGGAGGATCACGAGCCATCGTCACGGTTCCGGGATGTTTGGAGGGAGGGTCAGTTAGCATATAAAGAGAGATTCGATACCCATAGGAAACGAGGGTGTCGAAGTCTTCAGAACACTATCAGGGTCTTCAAAAATAGCACCATCAGAAGAGTATATCTTTCAAAATGCAGATTCTTAAGCACGGTCTTTTGGTCCTTGGGGCCCTCCTTCCTCTCATTGCGGCTGCCCCTGTTTCTCAGGATGCCGCAAAGGCGCAGGCGATCTCTGGGAAATATATCGTCAAGCTCAAAGATGGAATCGATGCTACCCAGGTTGAAAGCCATCATCAATGGGCCACCGACCTGCATACTCGCAGTATCTCTCGCCGTGCAGACAGTGCAGCAAAGGGCATTGAAAAGACGTACAAGATCAGCAACTTCAATGCCTATGCAGGTTCCTTCGATGAAACCACCATTGAAGAAATCAAGAATAGCGACGATGTAAGTAAATTATCCAATAGTCGCCAAGGGGCACATTCTAATTATGCGTATAAAAGGTCGAATCTGTGGAAGAGGACCAAGTTTGGTACCTCTACAGTCTGACACAGGAAGCCAATGCTCCCTGGGGTCTTGGAAGCATCTCCCACCGCGACCCCGGCTCAACGACTTATGTCTATGATACCACCGCTGGTAAAGGAACATATGCATACATCATTGACAGCGGCCTCAATACGGCGCACACTGAGTTCGAGGGCCGTGCTAGTCTGGGTTACAATGCTGTCGGTGGTAAATTCGAAGATACTCTCGGCCATGGAACCCATGTTGCAGGAACTATCGGTGGTAAAACCTATGGTGTGGCAAAGAAGGCAAGTCTGATTTCAGTGAAGGTGTTTCAAGGAAGTAGCGTAAGCCAAACTTCTCCTATATTCAAAGGATTGTATTAGAAGGTAACACTTTGTTCTAGAGCACGACATCTGTCATCCTCGACGGTTACGATTGGGCAGTGAATAATATCACCAACAGTGGCCGCGCCGGTGTCAGCGTCGTTAGTTTGAGTCTAGGTGAGTAGCATGCTTTGAAGAAAGAACGCATCGTTGCTGACTGAGTCAAGGCGGTGGATACTCCTCCACTTTCAACTCTGCTGTACAAAGCGCTTATGAATCCGGAGTTACCACTGTCGTCGCTGCCGGAAATGATGATGTACGTGAAGATTCCCATTTCCTCGGTAGAGTCGTGGAACACTGACTGACAATACATACAGGCGAATGCTAGTAACTATAGCCCAGCCTCCGCGCCTAACGCGATCACGGTCGGAGCCATTCAGTCAGATAATTCGCGGGCCTCTTTCTCCAACTATGGGTCAGTCCTTGATATCTTCGCTCCCGGAGTAGATGTTCTGTCAGCTTGGATTGGCTCCGACACCGCAACCAACACGATTTCCGGTACTTCAATGGCGACTCCTCATGTCTCGGGCCTTGTCCTTTACCTCAAGGCTCTGGAGGGTCTGAGCAGCCCCGCTAGTGTCGCCGCTCGCCTGGTTGCTCTTGCGACCAGTGGTGTTGTCAGCTCACCTGGATCTGGAAGCCCGAATAAGCTGGCATACAACGGTAGTGGTAAATAGAGGAAGCAAGTTTTCAACTCTAACGCGACCTCATTAGAGAACAACTTGTCAACTATGAGGACAAAGAGCGCGTTCACCCGCTTCCTGGTGTCTTCAATAACACACCTGCCGCGTGAATGGGGGCCCCCAATACATATGCACATATATGTATATAGATGGAAAGTTGAAAGATTAGTGAATATATGAAGCATATTCAGTGAAGGACAGCCAATCCACATCAGACAAGAGTCCATGCAAATATGCAGTGAGTAGACAGGGATAATATGCCGACAAAAGCGTAAACTCAAGGCCTTCGGTTAAAAGTTTAGATCAATATCCAAGAACTGCGTCGCGGGAGGTGGTTGCAGGAAGGAATCCCAATCTGTCTCATCAAACAGCCATTGATTGTCAGCATTACTCGTCTTTTCCATGATATCCGGAATCCCTGCGACACGTTCAAGAACAGCGATCCCTTTCTTTTTCTTTTCCAACGATGCACGGATAAGGAGCCTGGCAGTATTGGCCGCCTCTTTTGCCAAATGTGTATCAAGGCGGTTTGTGATCATCTCAAGTGTCTCCATGACGTCTGGGACGCTGGCAAGACTCTCGGTAGTATCAATGGCCAGGAGAACGCAGACAAACTGAAAGACCGTGCTTATCACATTCCACCAAGGATGATTCGATGCCATTAATCTGCGCGCAGCAGGTAAGGAGATGTTACCAGCCGTGATGACCTGTTCTATATGTTCCTGCTTCAACCCATTATCCAGAAGGCGCAGCCTGCGGTATATGCAGAAGCACAGCTCCGCGCGTGTGATGGTGATAAAATCATGTTCTGTCGGAGCTTCTGCCAAGTAACCTAGAGCAGCAATTAGTTCTGACTTCCTCACGGCAGGATCCGCGTGCACGTTATCGCGAGGAAGGTGTCGAATGAGACCATAGAGATAAAGTGAGAAATCTCCATCTCGAGGCACAATTTTGTTAAGGGACAGAGGTCCAATGTCCACAGCTGATCGTCCGTAGTCGTACGAAATGACAGCATTCAGGCAATGGGCAATCATGGCTGTGCGCTCACGCACATCAGACTGCTCCTGCACATACCCTTGACGAGGGTCGGCCATCAAAACAACCGTGTCGATTTCGCGGTGCAATCCGGTTGCCTCGACGATGTGCATGGTAGTACAGCTCGATAGCCAAGACACATGCGGTCTACTTGTAGCCCGAATATAGATTGTCCGCAATATCCACGCTCCCACTTGTTCGATGGATGGGAAGCGGCTGTGTGATGGGTCTTCTAATAGTGCTTTAGCGTGCAGGACAACCCGCATCTCCGTCTCAACATCCAGTAGACCGGAGAATAGAGAGGCCAGTCCAATAATGCCACTAGCTAGAGCCTCGAGGCCTGGACCTTGAGGTTTTCCATTCCAATGATCCTCGCATCGATGACGAAGACGCGCCATGTCCAAAAACCCGAATATGGGGTGGATGGTAGATGCATAGACGTCGATCAGTTTTTGTGCGTTATCCCAGGAGATAAAATCGACCAATTGGGAGTTGACGGTACAGCCAGGTTCAGATCGCAAGCCGGTATTGTATGCAAAAGAATGTAAACGCGGTGGATTCGCAGACTGCAGGTCAAGCCCAACAACTCTGGGGAATGCGATAGCAGAATCACCGCTCATATACCTCCATTTGTTCGGCTCCAAGATACCATGATGCAGATGAGGTATTACTGCCTTCTCAACTTTTGCACGCGTGCTGGGCTCTGGTGGCAGACGCGGTACTTTCTGCGGTGGTTGCGGTACAATCAAATCTTCCAAGACCGCTCGTTTGGCAATCTTGTGCTGGCCATCTTCACTGTAGCGACAATCATACCCATAGCCTGTACAGGTCGAGCATGGCAGTCGGCCATCACATTTCCGCTTCCGCTGCCTGCAAGGAAAGCAGGCTTTTCGAGAGCGCTGCCGCATGTATCCTGATTGGGGGGAGGGCGAGCCGCCACCATTGTGCAAAGGGGAGGCCATGGAGGTAAGAGAGCTTGCAGCTAGCTCTACGACGCAGAAAAGAGGACAGCCAACCGAAGATTCATGGTCCCGGACGGCTCCAGTTCTTGAAAGGCACAGATGGAATCTTGAGAAAGAGTGATTCACGACGGTACAAGTGCCAAGGTGCAGCCTATATCCATCATGTGACTATCACCCTGACTGCAGTATTTTTTTTTTCCTTCGACGGACAGGATAGTGTTTCTCAAGATAAGATAGATACTAGATTTCTGGGTTCTGACGGATGATGTCTTGTACCTCGTTTGTTTAGACATGGGGTCCAGACCGAGGCATCGGAGATGGTGCTCAGGGCAAGATTAGTACGCAAAGTTCCCGGGTTAGTAATCTTCACCAACAAAGTAGACAGCACTATTGACTGCGCCCTCCACGTTTGACATGGTGATTAATAAGTCGGATCGGATCTATTTCCACGAGGCAACTAGCGGGTTCAAAGAGACGCCTTACGTAGTGACGATGTGTTTTCTAGTATAGACGTACGAATTTTGGAGGTAATTCACTCCATGCATTGTACATTCAGACTATCCGAACGAGGATACAGCGCTCAGATATTCCTGCCCATTGTCCCGGCTGAAGACAGTACAGGACTGCAGTTCAGTTGGGGCTCCAAATCAGAACACAGATGAGGGAAAATTAGAAGAAAAAAAATTGAAGTACAGACAAACCAACACCGTACCACCAACCGGCTAAAACAAAGCCATAAAGCCGTCACGCCGCGTACCCCGTGGGAAAAAAAAAAAAGAAGAAAGAAAGAAAATTACAGATGGTAGCCGGCAGAAGAACTCTTTCTGCTCAGCCTGGTTGGCACATGGGTTCCGGTCATCCTGCCAAAGTGACCTGTACCCGGACTGGCATGTTTGCCACGAAGATAGGATGGAAGAGAGAAAGAAATGGCGTCAAAATTGATAAGGGTTATATCCATTCGTTAGGTAGCGACTGGGAGACCATTGGTTGGTTCCGTTTTGGTTGCCGACTGTTCGGGCTGCCCATCTTCACTCCGCATGCGCTTCTGGGCCGGGAAGTTATTCGTGAGATATGCCGCCTCTTCATGCGGGTGCTTGCGCATTCCGAGTCCCGCCACGGCGATCCGGTTCAAGGAGTTTAAATCATCTCCGGTCGCTGCAGGACCAGTGGATGGCTGTCCCGGTTGCGGAGGGGGGACCACGGAGGATGGCGCAGCTCCCGGAGCACTGGCTGCTGCCGCCACGGGGGGCTCCGGACGAGGTTGGCTGAGGTCGATGTTGCCTGGTAATTCGGGAACTTCGTTCTGCGAATCAATCAGGCGCGACTGTAGGCTGATGATGTACTCGCGCAGTTGATAGTTCTCCGCTTGAATCGCCTTGTAGCTCTCAGACAGCGCTTCATATTCCTTCACCTGCTCCTCCAGCTTGCGGATGTACCCTTCTTTGCGTTGACGGAACGCTCGCTGCTCCAGTCAGTGACCTTCCTCAACAGTAGGTGGCCCTGCCCGTCCACACGTACCTGAGCTGCACGATTTTGGGCCGCGCGCTTCGATGTCGACAGCTCCCGCTTCCCATACACCTTGCGGCCGTCCTGCGGGCCCGTCTCCGGAGGGGGCGGCTGCTGCTCCGGGGGTGGATTCAGCATGGCGGTGCCCGCGATGGCTGGATCGATGTTGTTCTGGTCGCGGGGCCCCGGGGCGCCCGGCTGCAGGTGTTGCGGATGTGTTGACGACGGCTGCGGGCGCGGCTGCTGGGCATGGGAGGAGAGATGCTGCTGGGCCGCCAGCAGCTGATCATGGAGGACTGTAGGAATTGGACGTCAGCGCAAATGCTCCCCGAGTCAGTCACCGGGCCAGACGAGCGTCCATCCGGATCGATGGTGCGGTCCCGCGATGATCGTAGAGAGTCGAGTCAGGATTCGTGACACTGGAGGACACGTCCCTATGCCTCAACGCAACTGTCGCGGGAAACCGACCCCGGAGGACAATGCTCTGTCGATGGAGAAACGAAGAGGGAGGCTACACCGGCCGTGACATCGGATTACTCACCCTGATCCGCATGGTCCTGTCATGATGCTCGCGTTAGCCATCGGTCACCACGGGTGCCCAGCAGGTGAGAAGGACTCCGTCCGCATGGTCCATGGCGCTCGCGGTGCTCCTTTGCTCTCTTCCCTGCTGGTGGAACGAACGACCGTGCTGGAGGGTTCTTGCTGGAGGATGACGGGATCGCGTTGCTTACCTGAGCAGAGCTCTGCATGCTTGGATGCGGCGCTGGGGCTAGCGCGGGCTGCATCGAGAGACACGACCGACAACGAGACGAGAACGATGAAGGGGGCCCAATTCCGCCAGATCCTCAGAGAACAGGAGGGAACGGGGTCCAGAGGACGCACTGCTGGCTCCCGGCACGTGGAAAATCTCACCAGCAACCGTCACAAGAGCGCTGGAGGGTGAAGTCGATAACGGAGTCGACTTAGTAGCAGTTGGTGATGGCGGGAAAGGTGATCTCGTAAGCAGATCGGATGGAGAACAGTCGGGGGGAACGACGGCATAGAAGTAGCAGCGGTAGTGTTCGCTGGAGGGTGGCTGGCCGAGGGAAGGGAAGGGAAGCCAGTCCAGTCCAGTCCAGTCCGACCGGGGGGGGCTTGCGCGGGCGATACATTACCTGACCATCGTGCGATTCACTCCCCATGCTTACACCCGGCTCAGGACACCGGGAACAGGAATCTTCAGTGGCTGCCCGTCGCGACGAGTGATTTTACCGGGGGGCATTGGTGCATCTTGCCGCGGCGAGATTTACAACGAATGTTCATATTAATAATAATCATCATCGTCATTATCATCATCATCATTATCCTCCTGATGCGGCGGCTCCTACAATTCCTTCTCCTGCAATTCCTATTTCTATGTTGGTTGAGTTGTTGACGGGCGGAGTAACTATTATTATTGTACAAGCATCCAGGGAACGAATGAGTTCCCTTCATGATATTCCGTGATGCCGTAAGCCAGCAGGATGACTGATGGGGATCCGGATGACTGAGCATGAGGAGTCAACGGATGGCCCGGCTGCACCGCGCCCCAGTCCGAAAGGGGAAGACGGTCTGTACAGTCATCATGATTTCTCTGATCTCTCTCTTTGCCCCTCTCTCCCCCGCAGACCAGAAACGGGATTTCGATCACCCATTGATTCGTGACATTGGATCATGAAAGGATGACATTATATAATAAAAACGACGATTTGCGGTCTGAGGGATGGGAACGCCCAATGCCTGCGCCATCACGGCCTCATTCCACCTCCGCAGCTGCCAAGGCATCGATATCCGGATGAGTAAGACGAGGCGTTGCGGAAGCCTGCCGCTAATCCCGATCGAGACCTCCTATTAGTCAGCCGGGACAATGTTCTGAGCTTATGTCCGACGCCAAGGGGTCGACCATCCCCACTCGCTGCCTTGGCGCACGCACCGGACGTCTTCCCGCCACATCCCCCTTCGGCGGCCCTTCCACTGTCTTTCTTTTTTCTTTCTTTTCTGGTTCGGTCTTTGTCCCACGGCCAGTCATGCGATGATTGCCTGCGACATCCACTAAGACCATTCTTATTCCCAGACCCAGACCCGCTCCTCAGAAACGGTGCAGGATATCTACTCGGAATAATAAGTGCACATCCAGCAGCATATCCCGGATCAATAGCACCGCATACCGTTCCGCCATTCTCATTAGGCAAGTCGCTAAGCCGCCTGCAGAACAAGCATACAATACAAGACATTCGAGATCTGGTCACGAAGGGAGTACACATCCTCGGTTGGATCCCGGTGTCGATCCGACAGGAGCCCGCTCCTCTGCTGCACGACAGTAAAAAGTCCTGACTACGACCGATGAAACCCGGTCTGAGAGCCCGAGTCGCGAGCGGACAGGCTCGGCTCCAAGCTTCTGCTGGAGACGTGATCCCAGATCCATCCAGCATTCGGTTTCACTCGTCTAGAAGTAGTTCATAGTACTCGTAATATCCACCGGATCGAGAGACCCCACGGGATGCCAGTCGAGAGAAACACCACGGACGAATCTCAAGGAACTCCATTTCGATTAAACCCCAGGAACAATGCCAGCAATGAAGAATATGCACAACCAGGAACACAACACAGATAAGAATGTAACCCATTCGAATGGCAGACGGCCAAGCACCAACCACATCCAGCGAACTAAACACAACATGGTCAGGCGCACTGACACGGAAAACGCACATGGCATGTCACGGACACTCTACGGCTCCCTTCCCACACGCCCTATACTAGTCCTGCTCTATATGATCCCCCATCATCCCACTTGACAACATCCTGGGACCGCCAATAAACCCAGAGGTACAAGTGCATAATTCATCCTACGCCCGGGGGGGGGGGGGGGGGGGGGGGGGGGGGGGGGGGGGGGGGGGGGGGGGGGGGGGGGGGGGGGGGGGGGGGGGGGGGGGGGGGGGGGGGGGGGGGGG
>JAPVCE010000036.1:118666-133620 GCA_029606265.1 Paecilomyces dactylethromorphus
TAAACGATGAAGGGTCTTGTGTTCGTTAGTTTTGCTGCTTGTACAGGAGTAGCTGTCGCTTATGTACAAGGTGCATCCGTGAGCTTATCTCTAGAACCAGCGACAACTACTGTAGCTGCCAGTGGCGTCTCGAGTGCTCCTCTTTTCCACTATGAGACCGTTCAATTGACTAATGATGTTCTCACCAATGTGACAACTGCTATTCAAAATAATTCCATCTCCAGTCTGTTTGCCTTTGGTGCCAACTCGACGAATTCAATCGCCTCTAAGAGGAATTGGCGCAGTTGTAAGATACTACCTGGAGATGGCCTCTGGCCAGATGATACCGTCTGGAATATCTTCAATGCTCTTCTCGGCGACAGATTGATCAAGGCGGCGCCATTGGCGGCGTCCTGCTATGAGGACTGGCCGGAATATAACCCTGCGCAGTGTAGTACCATTACCTCCAACTGGCTCATATCTAACCTGCAGTAAGTTCAATGTGATATTATTATTTTTATGCGAGTTGTCCTATTAAGGGGTCAGAAAATACTGAAATAATTCAATTTCAGCATGGTCGACCCAACCTCAATCATGCTACCACTTTACGAAGGACGCACATGTATGCCACCCGGGTATAATTATACGAGCACGTGCAAGATGGGCGCCTACCCGACGTATGTTGTGAACGTCACCAATGTCGCTCAGGTTCAACTAGCTGTGAATTTTGCGCGCAATGCGAACATTCGTCTCGTTGTTAAGAATACAGGGCACGACTTCAATGGCAAAGCATCTGGTAAAGGTGCTCTATCAATCTGGACACACTGGCTAAAAGATAAGGCCTGCTATCCGAACTTCAAGGCCGCCAACGGCTATTTCGGCCCAGCCATAAAATTTGGGGCCGGGACTCAAGTATTTGAGGCCTACGAATATGCAAAAAGCTTGGGAGTTACTGTAATTGGCGGTGAGGGTGTAACTGTCGGTCTTGGAGGCGGCTATACTCTTGGAGGGGGCCATTCTCCATTGAGTAGTCTTTATGGCCTGGCAGCAGATCATGTTCTCGCCATGGAAGGTTATATTTATCGTCACCATTGCGGTTATATACCTATGCTAATGTTGCCCTAGTGGTTTTGGCTGACGGGAGTTTCATCACAGCTACTGCCACTCAACATGCCGACATTTTCTGGATGCTGCGTGGTGGCGGAGGCAGCACGATCGGTATCGTGACATCCCTGATCGTCAAAGCTTACCCGCAACTGCCAACTACTACAGTCACCTTCAATTTTACGGTGGCGGATACTCCTGGAAGCGATGCGTTCTGGGCTGCTGTTCAGGCTTATATCGATAACTTTGAGCCTTTCGTTGACAACGGCACCTACGGTTATTATTATCTAGGAGCATCTAGTTCGGAAAGAGGAACAGATTATGCCGGAAGTCCTGACTACTATTTCCATATGGAATCTTTTGTTGCCCCCAACTTTACCATCCCTGAGACGCAAGCCTTGCTCACACCGTGGTTCAATGTTCTTGATAGTCTGAACATCACCTATGCTCCGTGGTACAACCATGCAGATAATTTGTGCGTTTTCCAGAGTCCTATAAGTTCTGGGTATACGTATCTCAGCTAACAGATTGTCCAGCCACGATGTCTGGAAGTTGGCATTTCCGCAGGAATATATTGGAATTGACACCATCAAGACCGCATCTCGCCTGATCCCGCGAAGTGTCTTTCAGGATGATGACCTCCGGAATAAAACGTTTCTCGCCCATAAGGACGCCATTGACAAGGTATGTGTTTCCGTTATCTTGTTCGCAGTATTTTGCATTTCGATCCTTAACATGTACTTATGAAGGGCTTTTCCATTGCTGGATTTCATATTAGCGGTACCGGCAAAAACGTTAAACCTCCAACCGACAACGCTGTTCTACCCGCTTGGCGCGACACGCTCATGCACGTCATCGTGGCCACTGCATGGAACGCTACGTCTTCATGGGATGTCATCAAAAACTCATCTCTCTCCGTAACCAAGTGGATGGATGTCCTGCGAGAGATCGCGCCAAAATCGGGTTCCTACATGAGCGAAGCCGACCTGCTGGAGCCCAACCTGCAGGAAGCCTTCTACGGGGCTAACTACCCACGACTTTACGAGCTAAAGCAAAAGTACGACCCAACAGGGCTGTTCTTTGCGCTCACCGCTGTTGGAGCTGAGGATTGGGAGGTCCAGGTGACAGATCCGCTCCCATATTCATGGAATAATAATGGAAGGTTATGTCCAAAGTGAAAATTTAAATATTGTTTCCAATTATTTCAATCAATTCAAATTCATAGTGATTGCGCCCTCTAATCAATGGCTTCCCGTAGTTCTAATGATCCACTGCAGACAGGGCTGGAGTATACGCCAATGAGTTAATGCGCGTGGATTGTTACAAATAGTTCTCCCAAAGGCAAGACCATCTCGCCAATCGCGAGCAAGGAGTAAGCCGACATGTGACGTCATTTGAGCGTGTTCCTTAGTAACTCTTTTCCCCCTCCTTTACCCACGTGTCAATCCATCAAGGTGTCGAGATGGGACGAAATGCGGGGGAATCAGGTCATATGGTAATAAGTCCTAGGTGTTCTCAAATAATTGTCAAGAGTATCCAAAGAGAAACTTGGGTTATCTGTATTAATGACTCCCGATTATGTGGGATTTGTGTTAGTACTTCATACTTTCTCTATGTTATCAAAAGACTGAATGCTAGTGTACAGTAAGTGGTATCGTCCTTATGAGTCATGTGGATGGTGGTCTATTTTATGCTATGACTCTTTTCTTCACTGTATTGGAAACTCCACCTCTTTCTCTATATATCTTCTCATTTGCTGTGAGCACTACACTACTCCGCCCTTGTAACTGTAGTGCCTTCATCATTAGTCTGGATAATATTCTAATGAAAATGCGTTCGACCATTTCTGAATTAGAATGACGTTCTTCTGGAGATGGTCCCATAGCTGATCCTGTAACTACGCAGCACCTGTTACCGAAGCTGGACTTTATAGGTTCGTATCGCATCGGGACATAGAGTGCTTATTACCAAGTCATAAAGCAACATTTCGGCACTGGTATTTGGTTTATCGAAGTGTCTTTGAGGAAGGCTCATCCGAAGGAGGATTGTTTCCTTCTTTCTAAGGAGTTGGGATAATAATTATGCATTGGTTAACGGTGATCGAAGACGCTCGGGGTTTTCCCGAGTCTTTTCCCTCCGCATGATCCATTTCCGATTTCGCATACTACCGCTTTCAATCGTCATAGGCAAATATCGTTCGAGTCACCTCGGGTGGGACAGGGTCGCCGAAACCGAGAGGCGACGGAGGAAAGCTGGAATAATTCGCGCTTAGCGGCATTCCTTCAGGCCACTCGACTCGGACAGAGCCGAAGTCATCGGGGATATAGTACTCCGTAGAGTACCTGAATCCCCCTAATTTGGTGGCGAGTGGATCTCAGGTACCCGCTCCCCCATTTCATTTGCTGGGGCGATTCACATTACCAATGAAAATATGCTAGCGTTGCAACAAGCCTTACTTTTACCCAATGGCCCCATGCCGCCTTACTGGAAACGGGCGCCGGGTACGACGCTTACTGAGACCAGCCGTGGGTGGCGCATATCGGAGGCAAAAAAAGACAATCCTATGCAACTTCTTGGCAATCATTAACGAATTAATATCCCAAACCACAAATGGTACAGTCAGAAAATTTATGTGAATAAATTCGAACATGCTGACTGGTCAATTCGCTCCGATCGCGCCTGTCCGATTCTGTGTACAGTGATGAGAATGACAAACTGCAATCAGCAAGGGAAAGAATGACCCCATAAAAGTCCTAAATCAGCCCATAGTGTCATCTAGTCGAACGAGTCGCGTGCAGATCTAGGGAAGTTATCTTACAGGTGGACTAATTGCTTTTATAAATGTCAAAGCATGCGGGGTTTGAGTTTCTTAGTTTGAGCTTCTTATAAAGAGAAGTTAAATACTAAATTTTCCTTCCTGCTCGTCTTTTGCGGAACCGATCAGTCTCTTAGTGGCCGAAAACGGACCACAGACTTTTTTGCCTTCTTCTTTTA
Source organism: Paecilomyces dactylethromorphus (assembly GCA_029606265.1). NCBI lineage: Eukaryota > Fungi > Ascomycota > Eurotiomycetes > Eurotiales > Thermoascaceae > Paecilomyces > Paecilomyces dactylethromorphus. Next base: position 122,744 of record JAPVCE010000036.1, read on the forward strand.
CTTTTCTGGTTCGTTCTTTCTTTCTTTCCTTCTCACTACTTTCAATCTCGAATCAAGGCAGAATGGCGAACATCATGGGCATCCCACCACCCCTCACGGAGGACAAGATCGATAAGAAGGAGGTTGATGAGTCATATGTTGATGACAGCGACCTAAAGGAAAATGTGGTTACGGATGCTTTTGGAAATGAAGAGACGGCAGCAATTAAATATAAGACGTTGACGTGGTGGTACGTGTGGACACACTGATCTGTTCTTGTTTCATCGGAATTAACAAACTATCTTCCAGGCAATGCGGCCTTCGTAAGAGATTCTAATCTTCAAACCTCGCGATATTTGTGATTAACCTTTTGTATCACCAGTCATGATCTGTGAGTCAGTATCATTGGGTGTGTTGTCATTACCAGCGGCAGTTGCGACCTTGGGTCTCGTACCGTAAGTCCTCATCATTTCTACGTAGGAGAGATCAAGTATATATTAACATTTACGTATTTAGAGCCATAATTTTAATTGTCGGCCTTGGAATTCTTGCAACCTATACCGGTTACAATATCGGTTTATTTAGACAACGATACCCTCATATTCAAAATCTGTCAGATGCCGGAGAAATCTTGCTAGGTCCAATTGGCCGTGAGATTTTTGGTATCGGCCAGTTTTTGTTCTGTATCTTTGTTATGGGAAGTCATCTCTTGACATTCCGAGTCATGATGAACACCATTACGGTACACAGGGCCTGCTCTGTTCTGTTTAGTGCTGTCGGCATGATTCTTTCAATGATTCTATCAATTCCACGAACCATGAAAGGCATGACTTGGATATCTTTTGCCTGTAAGTCAACCATCCAATTATGATGTGTGCATATACCATTTCTAATCTTTAACCCTGTTCGTATGATATAGCTTTCATCAGCATCTTCTCCGCTGTTATGATAACAATGATTGGAGTCGGCGTCCAAGACAAGCCAAATCGCATCATTGAAGCTACCGTTCAACATACACTATATACTGCGTTCACCGCTGTCTCGAATATCGTTTTCGCGTACTGTGCTCACGTCGCCTTTTTTGGCCTCATTGCGGAAATGAAGCAGCCCAAGGACTTTCCGAAATCCTTGTTGATGCTCCAGATCTTCGAAATCAGTTTATATACGTGTTCCGCTATCGTCATTTACTATTATGTGGGAAAAGACGTCGCTTCTCCGGCTCTAAGTTCTGCAGGACCACTTCTAAAGAAAATCGCTTATGGAATTGCTATTCCTACGGTAAGATTCAAAGAATTGATTGGGAATTTCTTTCCAAAAGAGATACTAATTGCTTATTTTAGATTGTTGCTGCCGGTGTCGTTAACGGCCATATCGGCATTAAGTATATTTATTGGCGCCTCTTCTACAAGTCCGGTCTCATTCACAGCAACAGCTGGCGCTCAATGGCGGCCTGGATCGGTCTTGGAATGTGCTGCTGGATTCTCGCTTGGATTATTGCTGAGGCCATCCCAGTTTTCAGCGACTTAAACAGTCTGATCGTAAGTACACTTGCTCGAAAATCAGTGGCAGATAGATACTTATCAATGTCGATAGAGTGCTCTCTTCGCGAGTTGGTTCAGTTATGGACTAAGCGGTATTTATTGGCTTCATCTCAATCGTGGCCATTGGTTCGAAAGCCCACGAAAGATCTGTCTCACTATTCTCAACTGCTTCGTGGCCCTGGTCGGTCTCGTCCTCTGCGTCCTTGGTCTGTATGCATCTGGCACGGCCATTCATAATGACAGCGGGAGCAGCAGTTTCACTTGTGCCGATGTCGACACTTGATGTATGAAATTGATTCGTTTATATGTATAGCATAGCATGTTATCTCCTCTTCCTAGCATTGAGAAATCTACGTGTAAATTATTCTTATATACACTTGCTGCTAGAAATTATAGAAACTATTATGAATTCCCTCCCTCACTCTATAGAATATTTTGAATTTTTAACGTGTCTTGAAAGCATAGTTGGTGGTTGAGTATTGCAGGATTTTGATCCGGGAGTTGTACATGTGAGGCGGCCCGCTTGCTACGGGATTATATTATATTTTCAGCTGATCGATTAGAGTAACCCGCAAGCTTTCCTCGGCTTGGATTAGTTTCTTTCTTGTGAATCTTATTTTAAGACTCCTAGAGTTAGTTGTTCGTCATAGCACCTAAAACGCTACGCTAATCGGCTTAATAGGTACTCACAGAAACATGGACAGGCCTCGGTAGGCTTGTCGGATTACATTATCTTGGTCCTCAACATTGGGAATTTTAAATGAGTCGTATTCCAGCTTTTCGATTATTATTAGAGATAGTCATTAAGACCATTAAGAATCACTGTTTTTAATTTCTCAGAGCAATTTGCTATTTGAGACTTTACACATGTTCCAATGGATCTAACAAGCGAGTATACACGCTTTCTGATCGCCATTGCTCTTACCGGGCTATATTTATTACTGGTGCGATGGTTTCGTTTCCAGAGATGCCTGGCTATCCAAGCTCGCTTTCAGCTTCCAGAAAGACCTCTGTCGAGTATGACTGTGAAGGAAGCGCATCAGATCGTTCGAGAATTACGAGAGCTAGAGTTTCCTTACTCCTTACATACAGCTATGAAAATATCGCTCCTTAAGGTCTGCTTTATCCATCTCCTTTAGGGCCTCATATTCTTACAGTTGATACACTAGACTGGTTCCATTCCGACGATGGCTAAGTTGTTGTTGCAACTGGCCAGTTAAACGAAAAAAATGTCTCCAAGCGCGCCGCAGACACAGAAGTTATTTTAAACGAAGTCCACGATCGGGGGCCTGGATCAGATCCACACCTTACAGCAATTGCCCGAATAAACTATTTACATGCACGATATAGAAAAGCGGGAAAAATCCTTGACGAGGATATGTTACATACCCTCGGATCCGCGGTCGTGGATATCTTTCGATTGGTGAATAGACACGAGTGGCGCCAATTGACCGAGGTAGAGAAATGTGCAATTGGGGTATTCCATAAGTCGCTGGGTGATATGCTAGAGATAGATTTTGCGCTGCTACCATCGAGCAAAGCTGGTTGGACGGATGGTATTCATTTTGCCAACGAACTCTGCGAATGGACGCTGGAATACGAAAAGCGGGTTGCTAAACCAACCGAGTCCACTCAAATCATTGGAAAACGTCTCATGGATCTAGCTAAATCTAACCTGCCAAGGCCTCTGAGACCTGTTATCGAACGATTCGTCGCAGCAAAACTAGACAAGCACATACGAGTGAGCATGGGGCAAGTATTTTCTAATCTTTTTTACATACTTGTTGTTAACATAAAACAGACTTCAGGAGCCAGGAATGATTGCCGTCACCCTTTCAGAGACTATGCTTACTATACGCAAATTTGTGTTACGCTACCTTAGTTTTCCAAGGCCTGAATCAATGGCCGTCCGAGTCATCAAGGATGCCCCGGACTCGTCTACTGGCCTCTACACGATCAACCTGTGGATCGCCCATCCATGGTATGTCGAGCCAACGTTCCAGAACAGGTGGGGTTTTAAGGCACTCTGTTCGCGGCTATTCGGTGACGGTTCCGTGCCTACGTCAAGTGGTCGATTCCGAGAAGCTGGGTATGACTTGAGAACAATCGGGCCTGCTGCGCAAGAGAAAAGGGGACACGAAGAAATGGACGCGATCTTATCTGGCCTAAAAGAGACACATTTTGGTAGCGGATGTCCATTCCATGTGTAACTGAAACTCCTTGATATTATAGGCCGTTCTTCTCCTTGCTCAATGGCATGACATGAAAAGATAACACGGGAACTATGTTGCTATAGGCGACACAGTCGAAATTATTTTCTCTGAAAAAACCATGGAGTATGTACTTTTTAACCTTGTCTAAAAAAAGTAAGTGCCATAGAAATAGTTCATGCGCCTCTTAGTTCTATTAGCATGGTTCCCCATGAGATATATCTGCCAGCCCAAGATAAATATACAACGTCCTTAAAAAGTACATGATTAGCTATAATGTAGGTTTTTCCTGAATGTATCGCGTCTTTATACAACCTAGTCAATTCCCTTGAAATCATTGTCTTGTGATAAAATAATTTTTGAAGCTGGTAGATTGTGGAATTTACAGCAATCTAGAAAGTTTATTCGCCATAGTGTTGGGAAATATTAGACTACCTAGTTAATAATAGAAGCCCCAACAATACGGAAAAGTGGGAACAGGACGTGCATATGGTGAGTATTTAAGTTAATACTACTATACCTAAAGGCAACAGAAATCCGCTCTATGAACAATTGGGTTCAAGACCCACATAATTTTGGGTCCTTGATGCAGACTTTCACATGTTTCGATAAGCGAAGTACTGACAGAGTGTATATAAAGTGACTGGGGAGACGCTCATGGCCTTTATTCTAAATTTTTGTCTAGCATATATACTATATTTCGACTTCCGTGCAATCTCATGCTATTCGAAATGGATATCCCAAGCACTAAGTGGTTGCCTGTCGTATGCATTATTCTAATTCTTGCGTATAAAAATCTCCCCTTTATGTGGCATGTAAGTCATTCTACCTCGAATAATTACACTTTCTCTTCTGACGCATGGATATGAACAGGTGCGCTTTATTCGAGCACTGGTTACACGTCTTTTCCTATCCCCGATTACAGAAAAGGAGCTGAATCCAGAATGCCTTTTCCTCCCTGCAATTCATCGGACAAGGTCACCTCTAACAGAATGTGATTATAATATCCACAAATCCAACTCGACTTACTTCACCGATCTTGACATCTCCCGAGGAAATCTGAATTTGCTTCTTTTCAGCCAACGCCTGTCATTTCAGCCTACGTCAACTACGGCTGTCATGATCTTAAGCGGTGTCCAATGTGTATTTCGCAGGGAGATCAAACCATACCAACCATATGAGGTGTGGTCTCGAGTCTTGAGCTGGGACGAAAAGTGGATTTACATTCTGTCACATTTCGTTGAGAGAGGGGCAGTCCGACACAAGAAGTACCTTCTGCAGCCGAAAAAGCACAAGGATCGGTGTTCAGGAAACAAATCTCAGAGCAATCAAGCTCATAAAGTGTTTGCGTCCGCCGTCTCCAGATACGTCTTTAAGCAGGGACGTAAAACCTTTCCACCAGAGAAAATGTTGATAGAATGTGGCTTGCTACCTGCCAAAAGAAATGCTCAAGACTCGGAACTGGACAGGGTGTCCGAGGAAAGCGACTATCTTGAAGAAGTTGGGGAAAAGAAGTCAACATGGCGATCCATCGAGGAGCGTAGAACGCGGGATTTGGATACAGCCCAATTGAAATTGGGATGGGACGCAGTGCACAACTGTTTTGACGGGGACGACTCTGCAGCCCTGGGTCGATACACTGATCTGATTTGGCGCTAGGGCTGCATCTGTTGGGAAAGAACCCTAAGCTCCCAGTCTGCCCCTATGAATGCTAAAGGCTGATATCTGCTAAGCTAAATACAGAGTACACCATGCTTTCTCTATGCTACTGAAATTTTTCTTCGGTGGTTATTCTTTTTTGCATAACTTCTATAGATTGATAGATGCAATCCCATTCTACCAGAAATATAATATCCATTAGCTATAATATTTCTTTTAACCTGTGCATTGGATAGCAAACTTCCGCCGCTTGTCATGACAAAAGACGCCCTTAGTTCAGCCAGCCTTAGTTCAGCCAGAAGTGATTCATTTCTCGATCGTAATTTAACTAGAGAGCGAAGAGAATTTACAAAGGATTTATTATTTCTAAAGACAGAAGATTGGCTACTTGACCGAATTTACATTTCGCCAGTACTGTTATTTGCATGATAAATGGCTTGCAAAAAAAAATCCACCTAATGGGCAGTGGCTCCAAGGGATGGAATAACTGTAATTAAAACTATAATTCAATCTCCCCACTTAGGTTCCCCCAACCATTAAAGTGGACCGAGGTTGACAGGGAATTGATTATATTATCATCCGCTGATAAGGTCATCAATGCCCTCGGGGTGCCGAACCACCTCATTCAGGCCTACGTTCATTGTTCACGATCGGAATAACAGCCACTAATTCGGCCACTATTATTTTATCCGATGTCTAGCCGCTCTAGTTAGATATCTGATGTATATCGTTATCATCAGCAGGATTATATATTCGCTTGTTCATATATTCACACCGGCGACTGTTCGTCGATAGATCGGCAGCGAACCGTTACTAGAGCTCTTTGCGAGAAGTCTGAGGTAGGATGGCTGCATCATCGGAATGTAATGAAAGCTTGCCGAAGGGGTCAGAGATAAATGAATCCAACCGTCCAAAGGGGTCAGACACAATGTCAACTGACGTCTTCCAACGCCAGTCACCCAGGAGTGCTGGAAGACCTAGACAAGATGAACACGGCAAAGCGATATTATCAGAGGTGACTGACCCAGAGAAGTTAATGAGGACCCACGCCTAATTTCCTAGCAGACCCGTCGAAATCAGATTCGACGTGCCCAGAAAACGTACCGCCTTAAAAGGGAAGCTATCGCTCAAAGCACCAAAGCCCGACTTGCTGAGCTGGAAGAAAAGATCAGTGAGACTTCTGAATCCCTCTCCAAGCTCCATAACGCTGCAATTGAGGCGAGGTTGAATGTCACACACCCAGAATTCTTCGTACGCTTAAATAAAATCCATAATCACTTGTCATCTGACTTGTGCGACTCTCATCCAGCCTCGCCTACGCCGACTCTATATGAGACGGGTCCTCCGCCGAACAACTACACAAACGTTGAAGATGCTAGTCATATCAAATGCTCTTCTACGGATCAGATATTTGGATATCAAATTGCAAGCATGATAAATTCTGGAAAGCAGGACATTACGCAAGAGACCGAATGGGAATCTTTTGAGACGCTAGGGACCGAAAAGAGCCTCAAGTTGACACCAACATCACCAGGAACAAGCAGACAATCGTCTTCATACCAAACTATCCAAAAGATTGAATGGCCACTCAGATGCAACACTTCATACACTTATAGTTTCCAGGAAAGCACTTTCTCGCGACGCCTTCAACGCTATTGTCTAGAGCATGCGTTCCGAATGTTCAGTGATCCGCGTTCCGATCCGCTCAGAGTATACCAAGTCTTTCGACTAGTACCCTGTATTCGTGACAAGGAAAAGATGTATCCGTACTTCAAACGGCTCGTGATGGGTAGTTGTGGGGATCCATTAGAAGTTCCCGGCCTTCCATTTTACTGTATCGGTGGGGCAGGGACGCACTATCCCTCTGTGGATATTTCAGGGAAACCTGCCTATCCCTCGAATATGAGACTCCCAAGACGTGTGCTTGGGATTCTGCCCGTGACCAATGAACCTGGATCTGACTGTGACACCGAGGCATTATTAAAAGTTTGTGGATTTGGTGGCCAATGGTTTGATAGCGTGGATGTTGAAGGATATCTCAGGGATTGTGGCGTTAATCTTGAGGATTTCTGTCTATTTCCTCAAGTGGACATTAACGAGTGCCATGAATATTTCTCTGCAGACACTCAACTCCCAGAAAAGTCAATTGCGACTCAGAATTCTGGTGATGATAAACAATCTCGGCTACGTCGCACCACTGTCCTAGGGATCGAAGACATGCCTCGATACACATTGGATATTGAAAGCTTTTTCTCAAGTAAGCTATTCCAGCGCAGCATATTGATCTAAAATGTCACTGACAGTATTTAGAACTCGTTGAAGGACTTGTCATCCTAGGTCGCGTCCCAGGTTTCAGAAAAAGCGATGTTGTGGCTGCATTCAAAGCCGCCATCCGAAGCCAAGCAATTTCTTAAATCTAAGAACCAGGTGAACTCGAGCATTCTAACATGATTAGCAAGTGTTATACCCTTATTCACCAATAGCTTTCTTGGCTGTTTCCCAATATATAAACCATAGTTCTCAATATTGATTGTTTGCTAACTATTGAATCTATCAATCGTCCGCAAGGTGCCAATGACGGTCTTATTTTAAACCGGACAGTTTCCATATAAGTAACCGTGATACTGGAGCTTTCGCTAGTCGGTGATGGTCCGATCGGGTGCGCGATAGCCCCCAAAACCCCCTTTCCCCTCCCGCTTCTCACTCTAACTAACCTATTTCGCAACGTGTGAAGCCACATGGATGTGCACTTCAGTGACCGCTCATCCTTGTCTTGTAACTCTCGATCATGTCTTCCATTCCGGCATCAAAAATGTTCCATCCCTGCATTCTGGGTCGCAGCAGCGTCGTGCTGGCTATACCGGCACACGAGCTGGTTAGAAGGATTCTCTGCTATCCTCGTCTGACGCAGTGAGGGATGGATTTAACTGTCCCCCCACAACACTGGATTGGTGAGATATTTAGCCAACACCGGTGATGCAGTGATTTCAGCCCCAAGTTGGCCAGCTAGTGAGCTTCTTGCTGCCCGCGTCAGCTGATCTCGTTTACTAGCCTATATCGACAGGCGATAATTTTGATTCTGTCTCCGCATCTGGAAAATTTAGTATATGTTACCACGCAACATTCGCATCGTGCTTTATCCTCCAACGCTGAAAGGGCAACTTTGAGAGACGCGGGGTCCTCGAGTTTACGAATCACTCGCATAAAGTTGAGACCATATAACAGCATTAGTCCAACTCAATACTCATTAGCTGGTGACCATGCGAAGTTCGCGCGCTATGCGGAATTATTCAGGCTAACTACTGTACAATCAGCCGCGTCTATAGGCGTCCACGTAGGTACTTAAGCCTGGACAGTGGCGCGACCGCGGGCCGCTATAAATTAGTAGATATTTCAAAGTTCGTTTACATTTTCAATAGGGGCCCGTCTTACTATCTTCGTGGATAAGCGTTATCGTATAAGAACTAGAGTATAAAAAGGCAAGTATCCCTGTCGCATGTTTCAACAGCCTACTTTAGTAGCCTGTTTCTAACCTTGAGTTACTACAGGGCGATTCACCTAACATGATAAAGATCTTTATCATGCCGGTGCTCGTAGCAGTCATTCTAGCTTTCTTGTTTGTTAATTCTTCCTCTGCGTGCAAATGCTTTCCTGGAGATGCATGCTGGCCCACAACCGCTCAATGGGATGTGCTGAACAAAACTGTTGACGGACGTCTTATCGCCACAGTCCCTCTCGGTCAACCCTGTCATGATCCCTATTATAATGCGGAGACATGCACGTCATTACAAAGTCAATGGCAGGATCCACCAATTCAGTATGTTATCTGCTCCTACGACACTTTTGATGGAATTTACGCCTAGGCCTATTATTTTCCATTCTAAAATATACGGTATGTGTCGCTCACAGTAATGTAGTATGGAATCATCGTCCTCTGTGATGGCGCTGTTCTTCGCCAACCAAAGCTGCGATCCCTTTACGAAGGAATCGCGACCGTGTTTACTTGGTAACTATGTGCGATACGCCGTCAATGCAACATCAGAACAAGACATTATTGAAGCCGTGAATTTCGCGCGGAGCAATAATATTCGTTTCGTTATTCGAAACACCGGCCATGACTATCTTGGTCGCTCCACAGGTGCAGGATCCCTTTCAGTCTGGACACACTATCTGAAGAATATCAGCATCTTGGATTGGAGTGACGCCTACTATTCGGGTAAATCGGTCAAAGTTGGAGCCGGTGTCCAAGGATACGAGGTTATGGCCGCCGCCAAAGCTCAGGGCCTCGTCGTGGTCGGAGGTGAATGTCCGACTGTTGGCATAGCTGGTGGTTATGTCCAGGGTGGTGGACATTCTGCTCTTAGCACAAGCTTTGGCCTAGCTGCTGACAACACGCTTTCCTTCGAAGTTGTCACTGCAGATGGAAACCTTGTTACTGCATCCCGAACCCAGAATCAAGACCTCTACTGGGCCCTCAGTGGTGGTGGTCCCGGAAATTATGGTGTTGTCGTCTCTGTCACTTTTAAGGCTCACCAGGACACTTACATTGGAGGTGCAACCCTGTCGTTCCTGACTAGCTCAAACCCTACCGAACTCTTCTATGAAGCTATTGATGCCTTCCATGAGAAGCTCCCTGCCATGGTTGATGCCGGTGCCATGGTTGTTTACTATTTCGATAGTTCATTTTTCCAGATTTCTCCGATCAGTGCCTACAACAAGACGCAATCTGAAGTCGAGTCCCTTCTCGCCCCATTTGTTTCTCTGCTCAGCAGCATGGGTGTCAACTATACTGTGAATTACGGGCAATCTGCAACCTATTGGGATCACTACAACACATACTTTGGTCCCTTGCCCTATGGCGACATTCAAGTCGGCATCGCCCAATATGGTGGCCGCCTAATCCCCCGTTCTGTCGTCGCAAATATTTCATCCACCTACCGCAGCATAGCTGAACAGGGAGTTACCTTTATCGGCGTGGGTACAAACGTCTCTACCTTCGGCAACTCGCAACAGAATTCTGTGCTTCCTGCGTGGCGTAACGCCATCGTACATGCCACCCTCACCACCCCTTGGAACTTCACTGCTCCCTGGTCGGAGATGATCGCTAACCAGGACCTTATGACCTACAAAATCATCCCCGAGCTCGAGGCCGTTACACCCGGTAGCGGTGCCTATATGAACGAGGCTGATTTCAGGCAGCCAAACTTCCAGCAAGTGTTTTTCGGCTCGAATTACGATAAGCTAAAAAGCATTAAGCAGAAATGGGACAAGGATGGCTTTTTCTACGCCACAAAAGCTGTTGGAAGTGAAGCATGGACTATCTCTAATGATGGGAAAATGTGTGCTGTTTAAGGATTAAAAAGATTAAAAACGTTAGTCGACTCAGACTTTATGTCCTCTAAGCATTTAAGAATCGAAATCATGAGAAGTATGTCTTAAGCAAGGCCTCGTATCTGTGTCCTAAACGATATATTAGGCAACCGCAGCT
>JAPVCE010000036.1:133667-144750 GCA_029606265.1 Paecilomyces dactylethromorphus
ACCCCCCCCCCCCTCCCCTCCTTTCTGCTAATTTTTATATTGGCCTTACGATGCCGAATATTTCGTTGATTTAGAGTCTCACCAAGAAAGAGTCGTATAGCTGAGAATAAGGCTGACTAAAAACTAAATGGCAACTAAGATTTACTGTAGGGTAACACCTTGAAAGAACTACCAAATGGGGTAAAGCGATCGCTCGAAATGGCTTCCGAGATACGATAAATGGGGTGACAGTTCCTTGTCAGACATGATTACCCTATCACCCCAATTCTCTTATAAGAATATAGCAAGATTAATAGGCAGACACAGACGCCGACTCTGTCTCCCTCTATCCACTTGCAACCATCTGCCAACGTAGCCGAGTTTACTGTTGAAATAGGGAGTATTGTTATTGGCAATTGTACAGACCATGAACGCTACCGTAACTCTCCGGTTTCTGTACAGCGACGTCCCACTTGTCCCAAAAGCGGTTTCCGACCTGGAGTCTCCTTTCCTACCTATACTAGTGGGTCTATCTAGAAGGGTAGCATCAATCGAGATATAGGGATAGAGGATCAGCAGATCCTCTTCGGCTAGAAGAGGAGAAAAAACCTAAGCTACACTTGTTTCTTAAGAACCATTAGTGGAAGGATCAGATACGAGGCTTAGGTACCACGCAAAGTTAGTAAATCTAACTATACGGAGATTATTTTTGTAGAAATCCTCCAGGATTGTGGGGAATGCTTTTTTTGGGGGGGGAATAGAACTTAAAGGCCTAGACTCTAGGTATAGATTCCAGCGTAGCTAAGATCACGGCAGAGACCGACAGGGCGTGGATGGTCTGTTATAGATGAATATTTGCCTGTACCACTTTCGACACGGCAAGATGAGGAGGATGTAGACAATGCTAAGTTCCCCACAGTGCGGAGTTCGACGATGGATCCAGTCATAGGAGCTCATTTTGTTCAGATACCCACTGTATGTGTCTTACTTTGAGCGGGGCTATTCATTAATAAGGATTGCGAGAGCGGAGATTTATTTATTGGCTATATGCGTGAGCATTACTAATGTTTATGGAGACCGTGGGACTGGTGTTGAATACCGGGTCATAAACATTACTACTACCAAGTACCGTTAGCCTAGTATCCCTCGGTTCCCGACGGAGAGCCTAAAATTGGCAAACTTCCGTCGAACCTACTCAAGCTAGGTTTAACAGATTCCTGTAATGATTTCTCGTCAGGAAATTTTGCTTTACAGGATAGAGGTAATAATATTACGACAATTTAATCGCGCAAACCTAGCTAGTAATGATTCGTATAGTAAATCAGGTTAGTTGTGAACAATAAATCCGCTGTTTGAAAACTGTAAATATTCGAAAATGTTGTTTATAAAGGGTAGAAACATCATAAAAAGACAAAAAGCGGGACATTCTTGGGCCAGCTCATTTAGCTAGGTCATTCCACAAGTATCCTGAAGAAAGTAAGGAGCTCTCTACAAATTCAGCTAGTATACGGAACTTGCGAGTTTGGAATCAGGAGGAGATATTGATCCCAGCAGATCCCAGCTATCAGGCTCACGAATCTCTTCAATTAAATCAGGTGCGTATTATCATTTGGAGACTTGGACTAAATAACTAATAGGGCTCAGACGGGGGAAGGTGGAATAATACAAGTTTCGCTGATATTAATTTCGACAACAGAATGAATGTCCGAATCAATAATGTATGACTATTCAAAGGTAAGACTTCATTCTTATTTCTACAAAAAAAAGTACATATAGGAACATTTCATAATATGAAGAGCAAAATGAATTAAATTGTCAAGCTATGATATTAGCTATTATATACTTAAGTCGGGCCGGTCTTTCAGAAACAACGTGATAATTGTTTAGAACTTTGAAAGACCAGTTATCCCACTGTCTCTCAGACGAGAGAAGCCTCACCAGCCTGCAGGGTTCCATTCTCAATTGCAGCAGCGTGAGCACGGGCAACGTATCCGTAGGCAGGATAGTATTTGTCGAACCAAGGGATGAGCTCAGCAGCACCAGGGGTGTTACGCCAGTCACGCATGAGATCACAAACAATAGAGAACAGGCTAACGAGCTGAACACCGGCATTTTGCATTCTGTCGTTGGAGGCATCGCGGATCAGAGGAGTAGTAGTGCCAGAGGCTTCAATATTGGCCCAAACGCTGTAGCCCTCGGCACGAAGAGAAAGCGCGAGGAATGCCGTGCCTAATTGTATTAGTATAATCTCTATAATAAAGATACCAAAAGGATCATTCAGTATCCAGTATACTTACAAACGTCAGTAGTGATTCCAGCCACGATAATTTGCTTCCTTCCAGTAGCCTTAACAGCGTTGCGGAATTCCTCGTTGTCCCAGGCATCAACTTCACCATTTCGCTTCACAAGGGTAGCGTTGGGGTAGGCTTCAAGGATCTCCTTAGGGAGAGGGCCGTTCGGACCTTGCTGAGCCGAGGTCGTAAGGATAGTTGGAAGGTTGAACAAGTTGCCGAGCTGGGCATGAGCAATCAAGTTGTCCCGGTACAGAGTAGGGTCCCAGTCGCGGGCAAGGCCGTACAAGCCAACCTGAAGGTCAAGGATTAACAGGACCTGAAGAATGTCAGCAACAGAAAGATACATTATGCGATATGATACGTACGGCGTCATCCTTGTTCAGACGTTCCCATGGAACAGCTAGACAAATCAGTATTTTGTTTTCCCCCGGGAGCCGATTCATTCCTGGAGGTTCTTACTTTGGTTGGCAAAGACTGCGCCCGCCAGGTAGCAGACACCAGTGAGAAGGGTAGTCAACTTCATCTTGGAAGATTTTCTGAAATGTGATCAGAGTAATCAGGGTAATTGAAAGAGGAAGAAAGTGCAAGTTGTCTGCCCTTGTCTGGATGAAAGAGATTGGAGCTGAAGGGGGAAAACACTGCTCTTTTATAACCCAAAATTTCCCTCGATCCTAGAAGAAAATCCGATGACGGTTGATTGTATAATGAATATTAATCCTCAAGGTAAATGAGATGGCGCTCGCGTGGCGCATCTACCAAGGCCCTATGGATCATGAGATACTCCAATCTCGTAGGTTAACAGACAGTTTAATTGTCTAATACCACTAACTACCTCGTGTAGACAGTGTAAATAACGCTCTAGCCTTCATTGGTCGTGCTGTGGCGTAACTAATCAAGTAGCTAATGAAAACGGTCCAGGGATGGCCCTCTGCGTATGCATGCATCTTCACACCACGGTCTCCCATAAGGGGATTCTGTAACTACAGAACTATTAGAATCCAAACATTCGGTTATTCTAAGTATCATAGAGACATTCGAACTGGGAAGTATTTACTAACCTGCCTATACATCCTCAGGACCTTATTCCTGCAGAAACCTTGTATAACTTAGGATCTACGTTCAAATCGCTGCGGAGATTTATCGGTTATGGCCACGTGCAAGACAACGAAATTTGACCTTGCAAGATTCCACTTTGACCCGTTTAAGTTTGCCACTGACCAAAATAGTCTAGATTTTGGAAAATCTCATTAGACAGATATATTAATTACCAACTAATATCTGAAGATTGTATATAAGTAGCTACTCTCCATAGTTCAGACAACAAACAAAGCTTCATTGTTGCGGTACATCTTCAAACTTCTGCTAAAACTATTATATTGTTAACATAGACCCCTTCTCTAACACGTATGTCTTCTCAATTATCTCTCTGTGAGATATATCCGTAAAAGGATACCATTAAACTTCGGATGTATTTTTCCCTTCCCATTCTAGTACATGTGGGTACATTATTAAGCCTGACTAATAGGTGCAGTTATGGTGTTGGTGCACCGAGGGGACACTAAATAGCTGGATTTCGCCTCGTTTGTCTTTATTAGGAACTTGGCATGTTTCAGACAGGTCCATATCCTACGGTATATGATTGTCTCCAGGTGGAAATCAAGGATACCAAATATCGTAGGGCCTGAGCGTCGAATTAACTTCTGCCAGTCACGGAGCGTCGGATATTTTAACAAACGCTAACGAACTCTGTTGGCCTTTACCTATACCGAACTTTAAAGATGACATAGGATTAGAAAATCACTGCCTATACAGGTAGATAATTGTCAACCGTTGTTGCCGGTGAAGAGTAGAGGTGGCGAGATTCCTGTATCCCATGCAGAGAGGCAGTTGAGAAATGACGGCCCGTGCCTAACGGGAACTTTAAGTAAATGGCTCGTACCTGTAAAGTTTCCATGCAGATTACTAAGGAGTGGTCAGGCGGTGTAGAGTAGTATAGACTTCATGGCCAGTAATGCTGGAACAGTGACACTTCTTCCTTTTCTTCCTTTTCCTCCTTCGGTCATGAAATATGATGATTACATGCTGGAATAGTGTAAAAATACTAAAAATACCCAAATTAATTTGTTCCTTTCTGTTTAAATAGATAATTTAGTAGAACTTCCAGACTTAATTTGTGTACAGTGCTTCTTGAGCAATTTCGGTCCCATTTTATCTTGTCAATCAGATCAAAATCTTGAGGTTCTGGCAAGACGGGGAAAATAACTAAAACAAATTGTGCAATATAAGCAATCCAGCATAGCATTATGATGTTCTAGGCCCTGTATAATGCTTTGAAAATCCAGCCATCTCTCCTACTTGACCCTACTATGGTAGCGGAAGTAGAAGCATTATATTCTGCTCTTTTTACCGCCTAATGACAGTTCGCGCTTTACTTAACCTTAACCGGGAAATCCCTCGGGCTGCAGGTGCCCCCGGAGCATCTGCAAAGGCTTGGTATCGTTTTCTAGAGTTCCAACTCCAACATAAACCCCTTAGATACGGCAAGAAATCAAAAAAGGGGTCTAATATTTATTTACATATCTTGGAAACTGTCCAACCTCTATGCCTGTTCCGCCAATTTGTTCAGCGCTTGTCCTTCCACCATCATTTTCATCCACTCCTCCATGGCAGTTGCTCCGACCTGCTTGTAGAATTCGATGCTGGGTTCATTCCATTTGAGGACACTCCATTCCAGACGTCGTCCACCCATCTGAACCACCTTGTTCGCCAAATATCTCAGGAGCTTAAAGCCATAGCCTTTACCTCTCGCGCTTGGCTGCACGTAGAGGTCTTCGAGATAGATTCCGGGAGCGGAGCGCCATGTCGAATAGTTATAAAAGAAAAGTGCCATGCCGACAGGAACTGGGGTCGGGTTGTCGGCAGTAGCCGGCGGGATAACTAGTGCGGTGTACGTAGCACCTTTCCTCGGAGGCGTAGAGGGAAAGGAAAGAGTTGCGAGCAGTGACTCCTCCGTAGCTTCAACTTCATGCAGTGCCTTCTCATACTCGGCCAATTCGCGGATGAATTGGAGGATGTAGCGAACATCTAGTAGTCAAAAATAACAAGCTAAAATTAGCCATACGACTCCCGAGTCCAGCGTGGGGTTGAGCCTTGCGTAAAGGCAAAAAAAAAAGGCGGGGAGATTATTCACCTTGCTCGGTTGCGAGCCTGATTGTAGGTTGATCCGACATTTTGCCTGTCTGCGAAGTTCTGCCAGAGATAGTCTACTGCTCAATGTACAATTTCTTTTATCTTGAAAAATTTTTTCGAGGGAAACAAATGGCAGGCCTCGATGCTTCTTTTCCAGCAACCCCGCAATCAAATTGATCAAACGGACTACCCGCCGCGCCCTGTCAATGACAAAAAAAATGCCACCTCTGTGGCTTTAATACAAGAATAGAGTCCCGCACGCGGACAGCCCCTGAGAGAACACCAGTCCCCATCAGAGGACATAGCTACTATATAAAATTGATAATCATACAGGATGAAGAAAAAACAAAAATTTATCACCTCGACATTACTGCTGACATCCATTTCTGCTCATCGGTCCTACATCTTGTTAGTATAGGAAGGCTGTTACCAACGGATGAAAGGCGGCTTACCTATCGAAATGGAGCAGCATCCCGAGTACAGGAATAAGCTGTTTCTGGTAGTTCTTATCTTTCTGTTCCAAGAACTGAAGGAGCACATTTTTCAAGTAGATATAATCGATAGATGGGGCACCAGGACCGGTCGGGGTCTGGCTCCGGGAAGAAATGGACATAGTTCGATCCTTGGGGGGTGGAGAGGCAATGGCCTTGCGCGAACCAGAGTCAATTGACGATCGAGAAGACTGGTTGCTAGAATTGGGTCCTCGCGTCGAAGCTTGAGCAGAGCGGACCTCATCCGTCAGTTGTTTATTGGACTTCCGGACTTTCTCCAGCCGACTATTCGTCTCCTCGACAGACCGACGTAGTTCAGCCCTCTCTTTCTCAAGTTCCCGAACTTGCTTCTCACTCTCATCCAAGGCATCGCGCAGCTGTCCCATTGCTTCCCGGATCTCTTGCAGCTCCTGGGCAGAGCGCTCAGATTGTGACTCCAATTCATCTCGTCGCCGTTTCCAGTCCTTCTGCACATGTTCCAGCTCTTCCTTATCCTCTTCCGCTCTCCGCACAGCCTTCTCGGCCTCTCGAACCTTCACTTTGAGCTCTTCCAACTCTCGCGCACGGCGTCGACCGAGAGTGCTGGCCTCGTCTTCAGCACGATCTCGCTCCTCAATGGCGGCTTCCATTCGCTCCTTGAAGTCGCGGACCTTAGCATCAGCCTTGTTCTCAATGTCGCTAAGAAGCCGTCTCATCGTTTCGCCTTCACGACTACGTTCGCTCAGCAGACGATGGGCATCCGCGAGCTCTTCCTCCAAGCTCTCACAGCGTTGGCGGACCTCCTTCATCTGCATAGCTACCTCTGCCGATTGATCACGCATGCTATTCATCAGGCTCTGCGCACTAGCATGCTGGGCTGTCTTGAGCTGGATCTCCTCGCGAAGACCCTCGATATCCTTGTTCAGCTGTGTGGCTTTTTCTTCGACCTCCCGTAGTCTAGCTTTCGATGCTTTCAATTCATCTTGAGCCTTCGACAACTCCTTCGCTGTTCTTTCTTTTGCTTCGGTTGCTTCTTGTTTCTTTACCTCCATGATACGAAGATCAGATTTGGCAGTAGCACAGGTTTCCTCCGCTTTGAGACGGCTATCAGTCTCCTGTCTGATTTTTTGGTTTAACGTCTTCACTTCGCCCTCTCTTTCTGCAATCGTGGATTTGAGAGTCTTCAGCTCTGTACGCAATTGATCATGTTTTGTTTGCAAGTTTCTGAGCTCGGTTGACTTTTGCCTGAGGTCCTCCTTTGTCGTCTTCAACTCAGCAGATTCAGATCTCAGGGTTCGAAGTTCTGGCTGTAATTTCTGCAAGGTCTCTCTAAGATCTGTCAGATCCTTGAATCTGGACGTTGCGAGTTGCTGCGCTGCAGATAGATCCGTTTCCAAACTTATGGCCTTAACTTTCAGTTCCTCGAATTCTGCTTTTAAATCGCTATGTGCTTTCTCAGAACTAGCAGTACTGGATGCATTGCTGGTGTGTAGATCAGCGAGTTCTTTTTCCAACTTAGCCAGGCTAGCTTCCAACGCAGTTTTCTCTGCAGTTAGCTCCTTGATCTTGTCCTTCGCTTCGACATGGTCCTGGCCAAGATGGAGGAGGTCATCACGCAGTGTCTCGATTTCCTCCTTCAAACCTTCCTCTCCCTTGAGTTTGAGGTCTAGACGATTAATAGCTGCATCTTTCTCAGCAAGTTGAGAATTGAGAGATTCGATTTTGAGCTTTAGCTCGCTGACATCGGCGGCTTCCTTTCCCTCATCGACTGCCGGCTGTTGCTTCTCGAGAGGAGAGGGAGGAGACGGTGTATTAGCTGCTGTGCTATTTTCATCTCCGCCCTTGCCACCCTTCTTCTTATTCTTCTTCTTCTTTTTTCCCCCTGAACCGGTACCGGCTGCAGGTTGGCTAGCTTGTGCTGGTTCTGTTTTCGCGGTTTCTGCAGAGCTAGGGGCAGTAGATGTGAGATTACTCTGGAGTTCCGTAAAATCCGCTGCCTGACCGCTTGCGACACGCGCTCGGATGGCCTGCCACTTTTCATTATCTTTCAAGCCAGTGTCAACGAAGTCCACAATTTTCTGGAGGCTCGTCTTGTCTGAAAGTTGCACATTTAGAGAGGAGAGCGAAGCTTCGGATTCCTTGAGCTGCGATTTGAGGCTATCCACCAGCCCCTGCAGTACATTGAGGCGCTTCTTACTTGCCTCTTTCTCTTTTTCGGTTTCTGCGAGCTGCTTCGACAGGTCCGGCGTCTGATCGCGGTCCTTCAACTCAGAGATCTGTTGTTTGAGCTTCTCGCACTCTTCCGACTTCTCTTTCAACTGGGACTTAAGATCCTCAGCAGCCAACTTTGCCTTTTCCAAGGCACTTTCTGCCGTAGAAATCTTAGCTCTAAGCTCGTCGCCCTCAGTGCGGCTGGAGTCTTTCAGGCGTTCAATTTCCACTTTGTAGTTATCCCTGGCATCCCGTAGACCTTCCAGCTCGCGAGTCGCAGATTCCAGACTGCCGACCATACCCTCCGTTGACTCTCTTGCCACTGACAAATCCCGCTTGAGGTTTTCAACCTGAGACTTCAATCCCTCCACCTCCTCCTTTTTCTCTTTCAACTCGGACTCCAGACGGGGGATCTCAGTATCAAAGGAAAAGAATTCCTCGCTCTCTTCCTTGGGTGGTGGGGATTTAGCCGCCTTCATCCGTGGTGAAAACAGAGACATTCCCGGTATCGCGGCAGCCCGTGACGCGATGGAACTCGTTGGAGACTTCTGAGGGTTCTCAACATTGGCCGAGCCAGCCGTATCGATGCTCAGCTTCTCTGATGCCCCGTTCGTGGCACCTGGTTCTTCCGTGGGCGATTTTCCTTCTGCTTGTCCCTTTTTCAAATTTGTCACCTCGTCCCACGCCGCCTTCGCAGACTTCTCGGCCTCTTCTAGGTTCTTCTTGCATTGGTCACGTTCTGCCGTCACGCGCTTCAGCTCATCCAGCACCATATCGCCTTTCAGCGAAAGCTGGTTGAGGTATTCCATAAAGGCTTTTGGGTCGCTGATGGAGGTCAGGGGTGTATTCTCGCGCAGGGCAGCTTCGAAGGGCTCGATCGAGAGTACACGCGCGTGTGCGACACGGTAAGCTTTCAAGAGATCTAGCCACAGAAGAAAAGAGGTCGTCAGCGGAAACCCAACGTGGAGCTGCCGTGTCACATACCTTGATATCTCGATTCTAGTTTGTCCAGCCTCCGCAGCCTCACTCTCACTTCCGTAGGAAGTTCTGCTGCTGCCGTGTTCGATGCCGTCTCCGATGTGGCTTCCTTGCCCGATGACTCTGAGGATTTCTTTTCTCCATCCCCGCTGGCACGGCCTTCGGGGGGCGCTGATTGTTCTGAACGAGGTGTCCCGGACCGACTGGATCCATCATCATCTCCGATAGCGAACTCGGACTCAAATTCAGCAGGATCGGGACCTTTGCCTGACAATGTCCCGGTGCGTGTACGACCCGGGCGTCTGCTGGCGGAGAGATCGCGGGAGGCCTGGCGACGTGCGGAGTTGGATCTGGAGAGCGATTCCTGTGCGGCCCTCTGTCGTGCCTGCTCCTCTGCAATCCTCGAGTCTATGGCGCCCCGGATACGCTGGTAAACGGGACAAGCGTCAGCACGGATCCAAAGAGATAGTCAGCACGGAACAATCGCACCTGAAACATCACCGCGGTCGCGCTCTGCGTGAGCGCTGATATCACAGTCGTCAATACAAAAAGGAGGATAAGAAGACGCAGAAAGAACACCAGGAAAGTGAGCGCTCGGGAGAGATTGCTAGAGAAAGGGAGCATTAGGTGAAACGTCAGGGATCAAGCGGCCATCTTGTCCTGTGTAGCTGCCATGTGGAAGCTCGGGCCACATCCGAGGCTGCGTTGTGGATGGCGGAGAAACCGTACCCATACAATCCTGGATGGCGACTGGATTCGGATATGAAAGTGACAGATGCAATCTCTGGTTAGTTTGAAATTATATTCAGATAGTACTATCCATTCTCTGGCAATCTCAATGGCTGGTGTTGTTGCGCTTTTCCCAATCTCGGAAGTCCCGAGTGTGTTGGATCTGATCTCCGCACACACATTCAGGGACAGGACCCTGACTAGTAGACTAATTACTACAATCACCAACCAGGCAGATCACAGACAAACAGTGCATATTCACGGGCTACAGTTCCCATTATTTCTGTTTTCCGGTTTTTGCATGTTTAAGACGCTTCTTCGAGGATGATCCGGATCAGCAAGTCCTCTCATGCGAATCTAGAGACGATAATATATATTTGTTGTTTTGTTGTCAAGGTCCACGAGATTCGTTGCTAGTCCCGCGCTGGTCAGTGTTCACACGATAGGGTGTGATATCTATACTAAAACTACCAGTAATATCTTTTTACTTTAATATATTTTCATTTTCATTAAAGTGATTCTTTACGTAGAAAGTCCTCCATGAGGGACGAGGAAGTGACATTGCCAGCTTCGAAACCGAAGTGTAGCACCATTCAGCCATGGTGAATCAATCTCGTGATCGCGAAAGCATGTTCCCAGTGCAGTCATCCCCGCTGGTTTGTATGCAATTGTACATGGTCCATTGCTAACCACGGGAATTCAGAGATCCGTTCAGATACAACAATACTCCAGCCGTATCCACACTTAGCTGAATGTCACTACACATTACACTACACACTACGCGTACTCCACCAGTCTGGCTGCTCGGGTCATCCCGGTCGTTGGCGTCGGCTAGACTCCGCTAGTGAATCGATAGGAAGTGTTCCTCGCAAGACAAGCATTCATGGTTCATACTGCCACCGATACAGCTGCTTTTCGCCTCCCATCATCGTGCTGGAAAACTATGCGAAAAGAAAGAGTTACATTATCTAACGATACCGCAATCAGCAAGGATTTGCACTACAATGGCTCACCGACTAGAGCACCACAATTGATCATGGATTTCAAGAGGGTCGAACTGCAGAGACTAGGAACCGCATGCAGTTCTGCTTTGAAATTGGAAGATTAATTGATTCTGCACCGGACCGGATCTCATTCTGAATGGTGGTTTTTCTTGACAGAGCTTTCGGTATTTTACCGCAGGAAAAAAAAAAAAAAAAAAAAAAAAAAAAAAAAAAAAAAAAAAAAAAAAAA
>JAPVCE010000036.1:144862-205364 GCA_029606265.1 Paecilomyces dactylethromorphus
GGGCATCCAGCGCCATTCTTGGCGGTTGCATCCATTTCCTGAGCCCGCAAAGGGAATGTGACGGTTCTGTACGGAGAATCATAATGCAGTCTCGGATCCGCCACGGCGATAGTATCTAGTCTCTTCTTTTTTTCACCTTTTCGATCCGGGACCAGTCAGGAAGCGTATATTCTCCACGATCATAATCATTAATGCTTCCACTGTCACGCTGACTTGGCCAGCAGACGTTCGTCGCGGCTCTAGTGCAACGGCCAATGCCCAAGCTCCGCTACACGCCCAATAGAACAACCAGCAGGGTCGCCGGCAGCCCGCACGTTGTCGATTCCACTGTTTCCACTTACGCAGCAGCAACACAGCTCCTCTCAAGGCTGGCGATGCTCCTCTGGGACCCAGTTTGGGCGTAGGACGACGCGATCTTGCAGCTCTGACTGGGCGCCTTCGGTCCTTTTCCCTTTGGTTCCTTTTCGCGGTGCCTGCGTCCTAAGCTCCGTGACCATGGCCGCCGACGATGGAGCTTCTGCTACATCCCAGTCACCCGACGCAACCTCCAGCAGTTCTTTGAACTTTTCGGTGCTCAGTAGCACCACTGCGAATGTCTCTGCGCCATCTCGACTCGCCGACAGCCTGTCTTCAGTCGCGGTAACGGCGCAGCAGACCCTGACCCTCACCACCGGGTGTCCCACCGTCCTCTCCTCCGCAGTCCCTGATATTTCAACCCCGCTCCCTTCATACTCGACACCGGTGATGATGGCGGGGTTTGTCGTTCGTTTCGTGCTCTTTTGCTTCTATGCCATCCCCAGGTTCCTGTACTGGGTGATCACTTTCACCACCATCACCCTGCCGACCTGGCTGTTCACGCTCTTTTCCATGAGCTTGACCTTCACCATGAACTTCACCACGTTGCTCCTCATCCTGCTGGCCCTGATCTCGACCATCAGCTGGTTTATCCGCTACCGATTTATGAACATGTACAGCCGCCTGCCACCGGAGCCGCAGCGGAAAGAACCCCAGATCGACTTGTTCCCAGACACCCAGGATGGAGACTTGAAGCCCGGTCTGGCCAACTATCTGGACGAATTCCTCAGTGCCATTAAAGTCTTTGGCTACTTGGAACGGCCGGTCTTCCACGAATTGACCCGAACAATGCAGACGAGAAAGCTGATTGCCGGGGAGACACTGCAGTTAGAGGAAGAGAAGGGGTTTTGCTTGGTAGTGGATGGTCTGGTCCAGATATTTGTGAAGGCCCTCCGAGATGGACAGGCTGGGTGTCCGCCGAGTGACCTGATCGGGACAGATGATGAGTGGTCCGAAGATGAACGGCAGCATAGAGAGGACCACCAGGGATACCAGCTGCTGACGGAGGTCAAGAATGGAGCGTCGATGTCGTCGCTGTTCTCTATTCTATCACTCTTCACCGAGGATATCAATCTTCACCCCTCCGATAGCACGGATTCAAGTGCATCTAGTCTTGCTCCGGACAGTGCAAGAGTGCCGGCGTCGCTGCCAACAAGTCCTAGAGCCTTTACAGGAAGCCCTCGGCCAATTGTCCGTGACCGCACAGAGTCTACCAACAACGTGCACGGCAACAGTGACCATCTACCTTCAGTGCCACCATTAAACCTCGAAGACAGCCATGGGTTACCAGCTCAGCCAGTAACACCACAAAGAAAGTCCTCAAGGCACAGAAAGAGAAAGTCGGCACATCCCGATATTGTTGCGCGCGCGATGGTTGACACCACCATCGCCATTATCCCTGCGAGTGCTTTCCGGCGGTTGACCAGGGTTTATCCCCGGGCTACCGCGCATATTGTCCAGGTCATCCTGACCCGTCTACAAAGAGTGACGTTTTCGACGGCACATTCTTATCTAGGACTCACAAGCGAAGTCCTCAGCATTGAGCGGCAAATGCATAAGTTTACCACTTTTGATCTGCCTAACGATCTACGTGGAGCCGCTCTCGATAGGTTGAAGGATAAGTTCGCCAAGGAGAGAGATCGCCTAGGCGTGGAAGAAGGTACAAAGGGGCTTGCACTTCACAATCCCTCTGCGGGGAGGAGACGTCGATCGAGCAGCTCGTTGAGGAAAGAGGCCGCTCTCCATGCCAAATTAGCTGCCTCAAGACGCCCCGGCTCCTTGTCTTTTGAGCCGGGCTCTCAGGGGCTACAGCAGAGCGGAGTAAGTCCGGGAGATCTTCTTTCGACTATCCAACAGTCTCGGTATGGTCCAAAATACGAGCAAGTTGCTGCAAGATCACCAGGCGGGAGACCTGCCTCTCTGTATAGGGAAAATATCCAGACACCGCTCTCTCAGCGCGAGGCTTCGCCCTTCCGACCGGCTACCCTGCAGTCTCATAACTCGCCTTTCCGCGTGGGCGAGACCATTGATGAAGATACCATCTTTCGCGAGTCGATATTGGACTGCATGATGAAAGGAATTGGTTTGACTGGCAGCACGCGAGAGGCGCTAAGAAAGAGTCATAATTCTGGCGAAGCCTCGCCTCGACTGGTCTCCTATGATTCAAGACGACAGAAAGCTGTCTTCAACAATGCATTTGGATTTATCGATCCTTACGAAGGGTTCGGAGATGCCGAAACGGAGTCATTGATGTCTATGTCGGTTACCAGTGCAGGCGGCACCTCTCCGATTTTGAATCTGAAAGAGGAGCTGAGGCATGATATTGAGATTGTCTATTTTCCGCAGGGCTCGGTCTTGGTCGAGCAGGGAGAGCGGAACCCGGGTTTGTACTACGTTATCGACGGTTTCTTGGACGTTGGAGTGCCAGTGGACGATAAGGGAGAGGATCTCGTCGGGCCAACGAAGCCCAGTCAACATCAAATGCATGATGACATGTTCCCGCCTCTTAGGCGGACAACTACTGTTTCTTCAACTGTCTCTGGAAACCCTGATCCACGAAAAAGGAAACAATCTCGAAAGTCGCTCTACATGATCAAGCCCGGTGGGATGGAAGGATACATTGGCGCGGTTGCGTCCTATAGGTCATTCACCGACGTAGTCGCCAAGACGGATGTTTACGTCGGTTTCCTACCACGTGCATCCTTGGAGAGAGTGGCTGAGAGGTATCCGCTAGTGCTCTTGACTCTGGCCAAGAGACTGACCAGCCTGTTGCCGCGCTTGATTCTCCATATTGACTTTGCCCTCGAGTGGGTGCAAGTCAATGCAGGTCAGGTCATCCATCACCAAGGAGATGAGAGCGATGCTATCTATATTGTATTAAATGGTCGCCTTCGCTCCGTGTTGGAGAAGCCTGACGGCAAGATGCGGGTCCTCGGTGAGTATGGTCAGGGAGAGAGTATTGGTGAGCTTGAGGTCATGACAGAGTCCACCCGACCTGCTACATTACATGCTATTCGAGATACGGAATTAGCCAAGTTCCCGAGATCGCTCTTCAACAGTCTTGCTCAAGAACACCCTGGGATCACCATTCAAATCTCGAAACTTATCGCGTCCAGAATGCGCGACCTCGTCGACGATCCGTTATCCGAAAAGGGTTCTGAGCCAGCAAGTGCGGGCGGCGTCAAGACTGCGACATCTACTGTCAACCTTCGAACAGTGGGTATCTTGCCTGTCACGGCAGGTGTTCCCGTCGTGGAATTCGGTAATCGGTTGATCAATGCTTTCCATCAGATTGGTGTCACGAACGGCGTGACCTCCTTGAATCAGGCGGCTATTTTAAATCATCTGGGACGCCATGCTTTCAGTAAGATGGGTAAACTCAAGCTGTCGCAATATCTTGCGGATCTCGAAGAGAAATATGGTATGGTTCTGTATATAGCAGACACCAACGTCAACGCACCCTGGACGCAAACGTGTATCACGCAAGCTGACTGTATTCTCCTGGTCGGTCTTGCGGAGGGGTCACCGAGTATCGGGGAGTATGAGCGGTTCTTATTGGGTATGAAGACCACGGCACGAAAGGAACTTGTTCTATTACACGTAGAACGCTACTGTCCTCCTGGTGTGACCCGACAATGGCTGAAGAATCGAATGTGGATCAACGGCGGCCATCACCATATTCAGATGGCTTTCCGCCTTACTGCAGAGCCCGCACATCCCCAGACCAAACGATTCGGTACCGTTCTAAAGCAGAGAGTGCAAGTTCTCCAGGCTGAAATCCAGAAATACACTTCACGGCGTATCCGACAGACACCTCTGTACTCCGCCCAGACACCTTTCAAGGGCGATTTCCACAGACTTGCTCGTCGTCTATGCGGCAAGTCTGTTGGTCTCGTCTTGGGAGGTGGAGGCGCAAGAGGTATAGCGCACGTGGGAATTATCAAAGCACTCGAAGAAGCCGGAATACCAATTGACATTATTGGTGGTACGTCTATCGGCTCGTTCATTGGTGCTCTTTATGCCAGAGATGCCGACGTTGTCCCCATGTATGGTCGCGCAAAGAAGTTCTCTGGGCGTATGGGCAGCATCTGGCGCTTTGCGCTTGATCTCACCTATCCGTCCGCCTCGTATACAACAGGTCACGAGTTTAACCGCGGAATTTTCAAGACGTTCGGAGATAGTCAAATTGAGGACTTCTGGCTGGAGTTCTACTGCAACACAACCAATATCAGCAAATCTCGCGCAGAGTACCACTCCTCGGGCTACGTGTGGCGCTACGTCCGTGCGTCCATGTCACTGGCCGGCCTAATACCGCCTCTGTGTGACGAAGGTAGCATGCTTCTTGATGGTGGCTACATTGACAACCTCACTGTCTCTCACATGAAGGGTCTCGGTGCAGATGTTGTTTTTGCCATCGATGTTGGCTCGATTGATGACAACACACCGCAAACATACGGAGATTCACTCTCGGGATTCTGGGCCCTGTTCAACCGTTGGAATCCTTTTGCGATGTCTCCCAACCCCCCCACACTGTCTGAAATCCAGGCCCGGTTGGCATATGTCTCATCCATCGACAACCTTGAGCGTGCCAAGACCACACCAGGCTGTCTCTACATCCGTCCACCAATCGACCGATACGGAACTTTGGAGTTCGGTAAATTCGATGAAATCTACCAAGTCGGTTACACTTACGGAAAGCAGTACTTAGAGCGACTCAAGAATGAAGGCGGTTTGCCCGTGCCAGAGGAGACTGAAGAGAAGAAGAAGCTGCGGAGAACAATGGCACCACGGAGAGCGAGTATCTAAGCATTTGAAACAAAGAGTGTTTTCATATTTGATACCCTGTCATTATTCCAGCTGAAGCGATTTATTCTACTGATGGGTTTTGATTTCGCGAGATTTCTTTTTCCTATTGTCCACACAACGGGGCCAGTCACAGAAAAATCCCGGATAACCGTACATGATGCATGATGTGATGTACTGTACTATATGAACATAACGATCACGGAGCACTTTCAGTTGCATTCTACTGGCGTCTTCTTTTTCTTTTCGTGCGCATGAGATATAAGCTATGCTGCATTACACATATACCCCTAGATCTATAGGTATCTAGCTTGTTAACCTTGATTTGAGTGATGTTAAGATTATACTTAGCAATTCATCCATCCAACTATCTTTGTCGATGGAAGAGCCGTCCGAGTCTCATCGTGTTAGTACAATACCATCTATGTGTAGATGAACTCCACGAAGCGATGCTGATTCCATGTGGGACTGTAATAAAGTCCAATACGCGGAATAATAATCCGTTTTACTCTGCATGGGTCAAAATTCTCTATTTCCACGTTCCAAACTCTAAGCTCATATTTCGTCAAGGATATCGAATCTGCCAGAAGCTTATCGATATGCACAACTTTGTTTATGTAGCTTGCCGATTCTGCTATTTGTCACCGCCTAAGTGACGTCACGAAATTACTCTATTCGAGCTAACCATTTTATGTTCTACTTGTAGATAAATGCTAAGTTCTAATTGAGAGCACTTTTGGAGGAAGAGTTTCTACAACAACGCATATATTTACATTGCTATAAAAGAGTGACAGCGTCTAATTACATTGATAGATCATAGCGATCAACATAATTAAACCGAACAGATGCGCGTTAAAGCACGTTGCCAGATGTGGTATCAAAAGTTCAAAGAGGTATCAAGGTATTATTATGACAAGATGAGTTGATGTCGAGATCATTAGGGAGTATTAGGGTGAGGGCATTATAAAGGGAGTAAGTAGTCGGAATAAAAGGGCGGGGGAGCCAGAGGGGGCATGGACCGAACCGTGCGGGCGATGCTTTTCAACCGATCGATTGAACCAGCAATGGAATTTGGTCCCCCCTGCCCTCTTCCGTGAATCTTGTCTTGCAGCGCGAGAAAATAAATTAAGGGCTAGCCTTAACCCGGCCACTTCTCTCTTCCGTATCATTATGCCGTACGTGCCACATTAGAAAACATGTCACATAAAGTACAATTAACCATTAGTCGATCGTCGGTTTTATAGTCGTCGTGAAAATTATGCCTTGCTTCTCTCCCGTCACGGGATGTGATATGAAGAACCCTATCACATGGAGCGATCGGGAGAATCGCGTGTTCGTTTATCGTGTCGGGTAAGATAAGTCAAGGACCAACATGGCTAGACTTGTCGTCTAGCAATTTGCTGGATGAGGCATTTACGCAGTGGCAGCGGGAGCGTCAGCTGCGCGGGTGGTGTTGTCCTTCTCGCGGATAGGAGCAGTCTCATGGCGGGCAGCCCACAGAGCAGCAACCTCAAGGAAGATACCCACGAAGGTGAAGAAGCTATAGAAGTTAGTACCGGATATCCAAGGAAAATGAGGGGAAATAATGATATGGAGAGGTAAACTTACAAAGCCAAGAAGATGAATGCCTCGTTAGCGTGCTTCTTGGAGCATCCACCGCGGCCCGGAGGAGCATTGGCAGAGCAGGAGTGCCAGTCGTAGTCCTGAGCAGAGAAGATGAATGCAGTCAACCACCTATAGTAAAGGGTTTGTCAGAATGAAATTTCCACCAGTACATTGAAAGAAGATTTGGAGGTGGATACGTACAGGTAAGAGAAGATGATATCAATAGCCAGGACGAACTTGCTGAGAACATTGGGCAAGAACGGGGAGATAAAGGCCGGCAGGAAGAAAGCAACAGACATAGTCGACTGGAAGATGTGTTAGCAGACATTTCTCATCATGGAACGCTTCTAAGGGGGAAAGGGGCGAACATACAATGACTTCCTGGTAGATGATGTGCTCACCACGAGGACCAATGTTGATGAAGTACGAGGTGATACCCATAACAATGACTGCACTGCTCCATTGGAAGAAGCGAGTGACGAGCAGCAAGGGTCTGGTCAGTGCGAGTGAGAGCCCCATGTTGTCTGTGGTTGTGTCGACTGTGTAGAGCTTCGAAGGATTTCTGTAGCGCGTGAAAAAGGTCGCTGATTGAGGCGGCGGCTCTTTTTGAAGGACTTGAGACTTCGTTAAGATTGAGAAGCTGTCTGCTGGTCGATGGCGAAGAGAACCAAGCTTGGTGGGCAGATCGCAACCAGGCCTTTATACTACGAATAGCCTGCTCGCCCTGAGCTGTATCACATCCACATCACACCTGTGATGTAGACAGGGAGGTCCGACACATCCGGGATCCCGGCCCTTCTCCGTCAGAGTATAGCCTAGTCATCGTTTCGGTTGTGACGGTGTCTCCGTCGCTCGGCAGTACCAAAGAAGATGGTGGAAAAGCGAGACTCGCGCCAGGTGGCCGGCGGTTTCCCCAGATGCGTCATAATGCATTCATGAAGCCACGGAGCAAGGGATTGGCTCTTGCTCTAGCGATTGATAGTGGCCGCCCGTCTGATTCGAGGCCGCATGAGCAGTTCGATCTATCGAACCACCGAGAATTGCTGTCGGGGGAAGATGCCAATCCAAGGAAGTAGCATCTCCCGTCTGGCATTTGGCCTGGTCGTTTCTCTCCCCTACAGGTTGAAGTCAGCCAACAGACCGACGCTATCCTCTCGTGTCGCTTACAAATGAAGATCACAATGGACAAGTATAGATCGAAGTCATGGAGTAGGTCCAGTGATAGCCAGTGAGGGCGTGACGTGCGGTCGAGCCGAGCATCCACACGGTCCGTTAGCCCCATCTCTGACTGGAGCTTAAGCCCAACGGCGTTCTGAATCAGCCGGTGGATTCGGATTTGATAATCAACTGGGATGTGGGAGGGTTCAAGGAGTCTCGAGAGAGTCGGGATGTCCTTCAACGTAGCGTGACTCGGCCATGACGCTGTACCGCCCAATGACGGCTTGCCGCGGAATCAAAACACGGGCTGGCTTTCTGGGCAGCGGCTTCGAGAGAAACATCCTCGATGCTCCTGTTAATCTCCAACTCTCAACTCAGTAGCACTATTCCACCTATGATCCCGGGCATCGTTGCGGCACGCAGCGCCCCCAATCGAGTTACCACTGCTGGCTAGCATCCTGCATGTGAGGCATCTGGCTGGCCTTCACCCGCTGCAACGATCAACCCCTTCGATCTCCCTAGTTTCCTAGTTGCTTCCTGTCAGACAGACGTGGCGTCCGCAAAACGACTGACAAACAGGTCCAATGATGGGCCTCGACCTCCCACGGAGAAATTGTGACTACTATTGACAAGGAGCATGACGAAGAAAAAAATTTTTTTTATCTAAGCGGAGCAATCCATAAACTCTTGCCGCTCACTGCCAAGTCTATATTAGTCTGCCCTCCGAAAGATCGGTAAGAAAACCTTGCTGGAAGTATAAACTGGCGCGTAGCGATGAATGACTGGGCGCGCCGGATCGCGTCCAGTCATTGCGCCCTTCAACCATGGCTATCGATTTCCATGTAGGGGATATCATGTCACGATCTCAAGTGTATCATCATCAGAATACTAGACCAGGGTGTCTTTCTAGTCAAATACGACATGCATCCTTACGCCGGGGTCAATATTAACCGGTAGAACGAGAGCAGCAGGTCCGAGCCTGCGCCAAGAGGAAATTCTACGAGGTAATTGACATCCAGCCCTAGATGGGAAGGCGGAAACGCCCGTGGGCGATCATCACAGCGCTAACATCAGACAATGGACGCGCTGCAGCGATCCCCAGTCCTAAGTCTTTTGCTCAGAGTATAGTACTCCGTGCTCTGTAAGTGCCGTCCTTCTCGCGCAATAACCAGACCGACAAGATCTTCCTTGTCGATCCAGCTAGTCCCGGTCTATTTTCACCGAACGAGAAAAATTTTTCTCTTCTTCTTTTTCTTTCCATGATGGGTCTCCGATAAACAAGAAAACCTGCCAAGAGACTACAATAACGGTCATAGGAAAAGGTCACCGCCGATGATGACATCGGGCTTCTTTCGGATCGGGTTGTAGAGTGGACCAGCGACGTTAGGATTGGGTTCTGGGGGCATCCACCGGGTCCATCCCGAAGGACCTCCACGAAGCTTTGGCTTTCAAACAATGAAGCTCCCATAGCTGCCGCTATGTTCCGATGTGGCACTCTTGCAAAACCAGCTTTGACTCACGCCCTGCTCTGGAGGCGCTCATGGTGGGATGTCAGGATCCTATTCAACGTCAGTGGCCCAACGTCATGTGCAATAACTCTAGGAGTTGGCTTGCAGGGACTTCTTGTTTCGAGCTCTTCCTAAGTGGAGTATAGTAAACAAGTACCGGGCCCACCAGAGCTCGGATCATCGTGAAAACTCGGCCAGATCTCCTCCGTTTTCGGCCCCTAGAGCTGGAGCGACTTCGCGGGGTGGACTAGTATGTTGTTGTCGCTAGTTCTGCAGGATCGCCGTGCAACCGCTCTTCTGGTCTTAGAGCCGTCGAGAAAGATGGTCCAAAGTGGTAACTGATAGGTAATTGATAGTCCAGAGTATGATTTAGTTACCTCCCGACATCCAAACAACAGAGCTGGTCGAGCGGGGCAGCACGTTGCCTGTTGGCTCGGTTAGAGCGGCCCATGCTGGATAAAGAGGGCTGAAGGCGCTGAAGACATTTGTGCTATGGAGCAAGTAGATTTTGTTACCCACTCAACTTTATTCGAACATGGTCTGCAATTCTAGACTCTTCCGCTGATTCTCTTTTCGCCTCGTGACGGGAAGGGCAAACTCGAACGGTCAACCACTCCTGACTGCTGGTGAATCCTGGTGAATCCTGGTGTTTCGTCGGTTTCGATCTTGATCAGGCCATCCGTTGTCTTCCGGCGCCGGGCACCGCGACCTGTGAATTACAGGGAATCTCACCGCCTCCCCCTCTGGGGTTGCCAGGCCGGCATCTGGGAAGCTCCATACTGAGTATAGTAATTATTTGCGGTGCTCGACGAGGCGCGATCATTATTGTTTCACAGAGTAATATTACTTGCTCATTATTGTTATTGTTTACCGGCAGTACCCGAGGACTCGACTCCTAGACATCGTAGATCGCTGTCCATCGTGTCCGTGCTCCCAAACAACACGACCCGAGGTAGTATCAGTACTAAAGGCGTGGGCGGTCCTGGTCTCGTTCGCCATAGTAACCATCACGGCCTCGTGCGGATGTCTTGAGTTCATGGCTCCAACCTTGTCGGGCACCTCAAATATTGGATCGGTCTGCAAGGGAAATTCGTATTGGATCTCGGGGTTAATAATGGATGTCGAATCTTCTCCTAAGCTCCCTTGCGCGGACTAGGGCTATTGGGCGGGAAGAGAAACAGGGCGGGTGATCCAAGCTCCTCCTTAGCGGGGGAGCTTGGACTGCTGAAGTGGGAGTGATGATCGGTTTGGAGTTGGGACCCCAGGACCACCCCTCAACGGAGGTCGAAGTCCTTTGTACAGTGCAAACGACTTCCCTACCTCTGTCCTCTTCTTCGGATTCCCAAAGTTTTCTATCGTTATTGAGCATGTGAATGGCCTTTGTTCCAGTCTACTGCTCTCAGAATCATGGTTATCATCTCATCGCGCTCGTTTTTCCTGTGCAGTTGACCCTATCGTACAGAATAGCTCGTCAAAAGTTGTCATTTTCAGATATCACGGGCCTAATAAAGTTGTGATTTGTCAATTCATGCATTCTGCACCGATTGAGCCGCAGACCTGAAGTCCTCCAGTGGTGCTGCCTCTTGTCATGG
Organism: Paecilomyces dactylethromorphus; assembly: GCA_029606265.1. Classification (NCBI taxonomy): domain Eukaryota; kingdom Fungi; phylum Ascomycota; class Eurotiomycetes; order Eurotiales; family Thermoascaceae; genus Paecilomyces; species Paecilomyces dactylethromorphus. Next base: position 155,883 of record JAPVCE010000036.1, read on the forward strand.
GTCCCTGGAGTCGAGGTTCCATCCAACTGACCCTCGTTGCCCGCCAGCATTGAGAGCATCTTCATCTGATGTCCTGCATACCCCCCGATGATGTCCATGGTCGCAGAGTAGGTTAATGATAGATAGAATACATAACGGAAGAAATATACGGCTCTATTCTCAGATTCAATATGTTAATTACCTCCGCGCGTCCGATGAAGAACAATTTCGCGAGAAACTATTTGATCACGGCAACATAAAAGAGCCCAAGGACGGCTGAGACTCGTCTTTTACCTTTCTGGAAACTCTTAGGATATTGCCCACTCTCGTTGGGTGACTGTCGAGGTTCAGAGATGGCTAGCTGTGAAGTTCAGAGGGATCTTGCTCCAATTGCAACCCTCACGAGCATCCGTTTTGCTTGAACCCCTTCGAGTAAATGTCCATAGAGGATGACTCTGCTGCTTCGTTTGATGATACGAGCACATGGCTGCCACGTTTCTGTATTCAGATCACGATCTTTCGGGCCGCAAGCATGTAGCCAGAGAGGAGAGACCTTGACTGCGTTGAGTACGTCACCCGGAGAGCCCGGCATCCCGAGTCATGGCATTAACCAATGGACCGCTGTGAAGAAAGATAAGCTCGAAACTTAATAATCTAAGCAAGGTTATGCTGTTTCTTCATTCTTACAGGATAGTTTGACACGTGCCACTGTTCTATTCATGCATCTCTCTCCTAGTACAGCATACGAGATCCGCTGGAATCCGGTCCGATGCCTGCTACCTCTGGCATACCACATGCCCTCATTCCTCAAGGAGAATCCCTCCGGATACAGTATGGACTGGGGGCCGTTGTGGTATTACTGGTTTTTCGGGCATCAAGTCTCGCACGCCAGAGTTCTGCCCAAAACCATAAATGTTCACCTTTCTCGACGCTTTTACTCATGCCATCGAATAACGACTTAGGGAAATATTGGAGTCCTGAAAATTAAATGGCTTGAATCGAAGACATCCCAATTAATCAGAAGAGCCGTTTACTCCTTTTGCCCTAGTAAACCTGTTAGTGTATGCACAGACAAAAGACAAATATGAAATGGTCGCCTGCTATTCCATTGAACCCCATAGAGTCTAGAAACTTTTTAGATCTATCTTTTTTCATTGCTTCTTTGTATGACCAGAAAGAATAAGAAATAATATTATCAATATCTCGTAAACACCCTTCCCCGGCCTGATAACAAGATTGTTAGCGGAGACTAGTATCTTGATAAATATATTTATCACGTCCTGATTCTTCTGCAACATGTACATTTCAACAGCACCTCGTGCTAGCTTAGAGTCATGCTATCATAGATCCATTTAAATGAAAGAGGCATCCGAGTAGTGAAAATTTCCTATTTTTAGTAGCTTCTTAGCATTTTCACGGCTGATATTGTGGTATGCATCTACGCCGCTAAGGGCATTCTTAATATTATTTGCGTCCCTATCCCACTATCCACCGTTCTTGATGATTTGGTGAGGATATTTGACGCTGGGTAACAGCCTGTCAAGTCCCAGGTAATTACAGACATACTTGAGAGTCTGGGTACAAAAGTGGCCGGTTGTGGCGAGGTAGATATTGTTCTTGAAGTAATAGTAGAAGTTCTTCTCAAATACGTCCCTAGCTTTCTCGGGGCAATGGAGTAACTCATCCTATGGGCATCTGAGAGTTAGATACGCTTTCTGGTGATAGATTTTATTTGGCGTATGTATCTTTCAAGATCATTAGTGGCAATATATAAAGTTGCCTGTTCGTAAGTGCTATGAACTTTGGCAGGGATTCATAAGCTTCTTCTTCAAGTGAAACCTTGTTGAGCATTTTGTGTATAGAAATCGAACATTCAGTATAATGAGAGGTTTGTTGAGCAACATATTTCTTGCGAGCGTAGTTGTCTACCTATAGGATGGGAATTCATATGTGCGTGGTTGGCTAACAACGTCTGCGAGCTGATCTATTGCAATAAACATTAGCGTCGTGCCATAGCTTGACTCTTATCAATAGATGACAGGTGACATCGATGCAGATCTGTCTGCTCATTCTCCACTATTCCTGGGGAAATGATGCTAGACTGGTCCGCTGTCATAACGGCCGGCTAGATCTTTCCCGGGAGTCGAGTGGTGGCGCGATAAAAAGCTTGTCGAGACCACACTGGTTACGTTCTCGGACTGTGAACTTAATGTGATTTTAGTTGCTTGCTGATAGGTTATTGAGTCACTCCTCAATATCTTAGCCTCCATTTGCTGTATTTTGTAGAGCAGTGAGCATGTAACTGTGCGCGATCCGACTGCATAACCCGAAAGGAGGCACGGAGGGTGGAAAAGATGAGGGAAGGGTCCACTATTATTTGATTTCATATCAACTGATCAGGTCTATCAAGAAGTGTTTCAGCACCTTAGCAGGGATAAATATTCAGTTTCTAGACTTTGTTATGCTGAGTGCCTTTCGGCCCTCAACCCAAATTTCTCTAAACTCCGATCTCCTCCCCAATCCGGACACCATTGCAAAGTCGTATGTTTCCTGAATTCCCGATTCTCTAAAGTGTTTTTGTATAATATAAAATAAAATGAGAAGAGTAATAAGCCTTGTATCACTGAACAGTTCGTAGGACAATAGACTAGAAATGCTCGACTGCATCTGACTGGCTAACTTAAATTGGTTAGTGAAGATTTGGAGTTCTGTAGCCTATATGTATAACTGGATTATTAAAATCCTAGAAGCAAAAAAATACTAACTAGATTTGGTCCTAGCACCGCAAATTTGAGCACTTCTAATAGGATATTCAAAGAAGACGCGCAAACGGTAGGCTCTATCTACGGAGCTGTATGGTAGGCATATTGAGGCAAAGAAAGCTGCAGGAAACCGAAGCCAACGATGAATTATATTGATTATGCTGTGTTTTGGTGAGTCCTATTTTCCACTATTTGCTGTGGCATCTGTTATTAACAATAGTTGCTGCTGCAGCAAGGAGGGGAGGTGTAATCACCTAAATATACGCCTTCATTAGTTTCTGATAATGTAGGGAGGATTTTTAATGAGATGGCAGACCGCTACATTTTCTAAATGCCAAAGATTCTTCAATACATTGCCTATGATTCGTAATAGTGTTAATAGTGCAGGGCTGATTTTAGTATATTCCGTCCCCAATGTTCAATTAGTGGGGCGATAGGCTCCCGAAGACATGGTGATGAAGCCACTGGAAAAATGTGACCATAAAGACGAATTTGTATGCAGAACCTTATTCTCTCTTATCGAAACTAAGTCAGCCACAATTTGATAACGATTGCTCTTAATGATGATTGAGTCATATCAGGTTTTTATCTCATTCCACAATCTCAAAAATCCTCGCGTGCAACCACCAACGTGGCCCGTGCACTTCCGCGTAAATTTGTCGGAGACCCCGCTGTTGTCTCCCCCGCCCTAGATCTTTATCTCTCCATTTCACACGCGCCAGTGACGAGAACAACAGCCACGATGGCAGAGGAACATGCACAGTCGAAGAATGCGCTGAAGAAGGCGGAGAAGCAGGCCAAGATGGCTGCCGCGAAGGCGGAAAAAGCTGCGAAGACGCTCGCCGTTGTGGGAGGCAAGAAGGCCGATGACTCGAAGCAGATTATCGGTATGACAGTCTCGAAGGATGAGAACTTCGCTATGTGGTACCATGATCTGGTTATCAAGGCAGAGCTGGTAGAATACTACTCTGAGGTGGGAAAAAGAACCGCACCTTATTTCTATTTATTCGTTCGATTTTGACTAACCTGAACTGCCAAATAGATTTCTGGGTTCTACATCCTTAGACGTGAGACTTTTCCATCCTTCTTAGGTCTGTCGATTATTATATTAATACTGAGGCCAAACAGCTCCTGCTATGTATATCTGGAATGTTATCCGCAATTTCTTCCAGGGAAAGATCGAGGCGATGGGGATCGAAGAGACAAACTTTCCTATGTTCCTGTCTTCGAAATCGTTAGAAAAGGTCAGAGACTTTCCCCCCCCAAAATTTCCAGGGTTGAAGTTGCACCTTCAATTTCCTAGGAACCTTTCTACAATCTTGAACTACGCCCTCACATTTCTTGATACAGACTAACATTCTGTGCAGGAGAAGTATGTATTCCCGATACTATGATCCCCCTAACCCTCGAAAACTTGGCAACGTATAATACAAATTTGGAGAGGTTATTGATCTTTCGCGCGATAGGGAGCATGTGGAAGGTTTTGCTCCAGAGCTTGCCTGGGTGACGAAGGCGTAAGTGCCCAATATCCGCTAAAGCTTTACTGAGGCTAGATTTCAATGCTAACAATGTCCAGCGGAGACAAGGACTTGGAGGTACATATCTCTACTTCTTCTGCGGTATATTTTATTTGGGCAATCAACTGACACAATGACTCACGAAGGTCCCAGTCGCTGTCCGTCCTACCTCTGAAGCAGTCATGTAGGACTACCTCTGACGTTTGCCTTGTATCTTAGTATTAAACCTGATTTTTAGGTACCCTTACTACCGGAAGTGGATCCGCTCTCACCGTGACCTGCCCTTCCGCCTGAACCAATGGAACAGCGTCGTAAGTAATTACGGGCTCTGCGTGGAAATTTCAATGAGACTGATGTGATATGTGAAACTCGATAGGTCCGTTGGGAGGCTAAGCAGACAACTCCCTTCATTAGAACGAGAGAGTTTCTGTGGCAGGAGGGACACACGTACGTCTTCCCATCGCTTCTTTTAACCTTATCACTGATGAGAAGAATAGTGCCCACTTTACAGAAGAGCTCGCTGCTAAGGAAGTGTTGGAGATCCTAGATCTTTATGCTGCAGTGTACACGGTAAATGCGTCTTAATTGGATTCAATAGGACTTTACTGAATCTCCTGGCAGGACTTGTTGGCTGTTCCCGTCGTGCGCGGCAAGTACGTACAATCTACCCTTTACTCGTCATCTATCTTTAGTTGACAGAAGCACACCTCTGGGTGTCGTCGTTTTTTTCCGCATTCAACTTAGGAATGCGAATATATATATGGATCTTTGCTAATATGTTCCAACTGTACAGGAAGACTGAGAATGAGAAGTTTGCTGGTGCTCTCTGGACCTCGACATGCGAAGCTTACATCCCTACCAATGGACGTGGAATCCAGGGCGCTACATCACAGTAAGCATCATTAACTTCTCAACTTCATAGAATAGAGAACAGATCGGCTCACAATGACTTTTAGCGCACTGGGACAGAACTTCAGCAAGATGTTCGATATTTCCGTTGAGGACCCTGATAAGAAGCTAGATAAGATCTTTGTCTGGCAGAACTCCTGGTATGAATTTGCCCCTTCTAGAACCAAGGTCAAGAGCTTTATGACTATTTATTTTGGTGTGTGGATAAACTGTTTGCCAAGTCTAATTTGCTGATTGTCTGGATGCTAAATAGGGGCCTGTCAACGCGTGTCATTGGTGTCATGGTTATGTTGCACGGTGACGACAAGGGTCTCGTCATTCCTCCACGGATCTCTAAGCTCCAGGTCATTCTGATTCCCGTCGGTTTGACCGCCAAGACAACCCCTGAAGACCGCACCAAGCTCTTGACCCACCTTGAGCAGCTTAAGGATACTCTGAAGAAGGCCGGGGTCCGTACTGACGTCGATACCCGCGACAACTAGTAAGTAAACGTCTCACACACCATGACTGAGCTTCATTCCGAGATTATTCCTCGGTGTTGAGGTCCCATGGCCGGAATCTCGATGATTAATGATGCGAGGACTTCTCTTGCTGCTCTCCATATATCACTGCCACAAACGCTAACCTTATATTCTCTGCTAGTTCTCCTGGCTACAAGTTCGCTGATTGGGAACTTAAGGGTGTTCCCCTCCGTCTGGAGTTCGGTCCTAAGGATGCTGCTGCCTCAGTCGTCAGTTATGCTCGCCGTGACACTGGCGCTAAGGGAACGATTCCCATCGCCGAGCTCACCACGCAGGTTTCCGAGCTGCTTGAGACGATCCAGAAGGATATGTTCAACAAGGCGGACGCCTCCTTCAGGTCCCACCGCTTGGTCTTGAGAGACTGGGAGAAGGTTGTCCCAGCCCTAGATTCAAAGAACGTGGTGCTCATTCCCTTCTGCGAGGAACCCAGCTGTGAAGAGCGTATTAAGGAGTTGACCAAGAGTGATGAACAAGAGCCTGGCCCGGATGGTCAGAAGCAGCCTACCATGGGTATGAAGAGTTTGTGTATTCCTTTCGAGCAGGTACGTTTCTGCGCGCCCCCGTGTTTAATGCTGTGATGCGAGTAAAGGAAATTGCTGACGCCTCCACGTCTAAACCAGCCCGACGTTATCGTCCACAACGAGACCAAGTGTCTGAACCCGGAATGTGGACGGTTCGCCAAGTCGTGGACCATGTTCGGTCGCAGTTACTAGACGCCATGAGAAAAATCATATTTACTTTGAGCGCCGCGGTGCACTGGTGAGGAAACCGAAAAGTGTCGTTGATTGATGGCGTCAAAAGGGGATGGCTTGTGGGTGGGTGTTGTTTGTCGTCCTCGGCCCTCCCTGTTCGGGATCGGAGTACATGACATTCTTCGTATCCCAGCATAGATTCAGGGTTTATCTGGATTCATAGTGATATCCCAAGACCTCCAGATTCTGTAAGTACGAGAAAGAAAAATGCAGATAGATCACATAGGGCGATATATCCAGGGAACATACAAATCATAAACTTCTTGAGTTCTAAAAATGAGGTTGTGTGCGTTCAGATGTAATCATTGGACAGGAGCTTTAAATATGTTTTCTGTCAGATAGAATGCGAAAAAAAAAACGACAGAAAGTTCTGCGACGGGAAATACTGAGAATCGATATACCAATGCCAGAGTTTATTGGTTACAGTGACTATAGTTACAAATAGCTAGGAAATATTACGTTTGAAAGGAAAGAGTACAAGCGTCCCCTGATAAGCAAAAGGTTGGAATTGAAAGAAAGCAAGTAAGGATAACACAAGTAAAAATTGAGAAATAGAGGCTATGTTTTCCGTTTGCTCCCTTTTGGACGCTCACTCTTGGACCTGGTTACCCGCTTCTGTTCTTCCTCATGAGGCTGTTCATCTTTTTCTTCCTCTTCCTCTTCTTCTTCATCGGCCTCTTCCTGCTCCGCGTCGGAAGTCCTCGAGCCCTCGCTCGCTGCAACAATAACCCCTTCCTCAATGACTTCGCTGCTTGATGACACGTCTTCATCACCCTTCGATAGTGGCTCCCATGCTCCATCTGTAGACTGAGACTGGCTTCTGATATCTGCAAGTACCTTCTTCGCCTCGCTTTCCTCACCATTCCAGCCACCGCAACCTCCACATCTCCATTTTCCAACCTCCTGAAGACTCTTTACACCAGGAGGTGCCTGTCCATTGACCAGTCTGCAGTGCCTGCATATCAATGCAAGTCTGTTCTTTGGGAGTGTCTCATCTTCACCAAGGAGCACATCCATGAGGCGGTCATACCACTGTGGATTCTCGTGATATTGCACGGGGGCGGGAAAAGCGTTCGGAGCGAACCCTGGCTCGTCCACAGAATGAGGGGGTCTCGGAAAGTTTTGTGAGTCCGCGAAGACAGGTAGCGGCGGACTGGGACCGACATCCTGTGGAGGCCTAGCGGGAGTGGCAGGCAATGGCGGCTGTTGTTGTGGCCGTCTTATATTTGCCGTAGGTGGTGGAGGTAAGCCAGTTCTACCTCCTTGTTGTGGTGTTCCTTGTTTACTACCCGGCTCTCTCTGTTTCGGTCCTTCGTCCTTGGGAGGAGTGGGCTTGGGTGACTCTCCGCCATACTTTTCTAGAAGCTGCTGGGTAGAGTTGTATTTCGTTGCAACCTTCAGCTTCTCTATCGTCACTTCTCGTTGTTCGTGAAGGCTGTCAAGGTAATGCTGTGTCTTCGATATTTGATACTCGAAGAACTTGCTCGCGATCGCCCTAACTGCGTAGATACTGCGGTCATTAGTACTTCGAACAAGAGACTCGGTAGAATCAAGTATAGACAAACACTATCGGGCCGCCAATAACGGCTGAATATTCAATGGTCCCCCAATTTTGATATCCCAGGACCAGCGCGAGAATGATCGAATATAGGAGATAGGCGAAGGTCGTGTAGAGAGTCCAGAGGGCCTTGAATCGACGGGCTCGCTGACGGTGAAGATCTAGCCGATTGGTCGCCTGTGTGATCTTTGTAGATAATGTCGACAGCGCCTTCTCAAAGGACGCTGGGGAGTTGTCCTCGCCCTGATAGAAACACGTGCATCAGTATGGGCTCTGAAGATGATTTCAAGGAGTGAGATGCAAAATACGGATCTTACCTTCCAGGGCCAGAAGGACACCATCCTGTCGGATTCTAGTCAACCATTAAAAACACATCCCTAGGGTTCCTGATGAGAATATTTCTTTGTAACTGGTGGTGTTGACTTTTGAGTTTGAATATGTAGGCGGCAGCATCTTGAAGCATCACTAACATTTGAAGAGAAGCACGGGCCACACAGATGACAACACCGCCCGCGGAGCTGTTGCTGATCGAACTTTATCTCCGCAGGGATCGTTTAAAGCGAAAGAGGCGATCATCTTCACGAAGCATCAGCGAAGAACCACTCTTAGTCAGCATTCACGATCTTACGGAAATCCTATTATCTTGTTAGTCCTGTAATAACACTGATGTCGCAAGAGCCTCTTCGCGTGCTGGTCATTCTTTTTCAGAAAAATGCCAACTGGCCCAAAGCATGGGACTCTACAGCTGATTTAATCCCCGTGGCTTTACAAGTCCTTGAGGATAAACAGTTATTAAAGGACTCGCACAACCTCCAATCGAATCTAGTATTACTCTCAAAGCGCAAATGGCAGACCCGCGTGATGTTTGTCTTCGATATCTCGAATACAGCCTATGACACGGAGAAAGGCCATCTACCAGAGCAAAACCAACTTCCCGTTGTCGTTGTCAGCCTGGGTAGAACAGCGACTGCATATGAGGCGAATAACATGGTGAGAGAGAGGGTCAACAACAGTATTGCAGAGGCTCATAACCTGAACGGCATAAATGGCTGTCCTCCCTTTCTTGAAGACCACACAACTGGAAGTCCCCCGCTTTATCTGAACCCTCGTGACCCTTCCCTGCTGTAGTTCTCAGATGTTCTGTGAGATCCAGACGTATAGCCAGTTACACATAAACCCACAGCAGGCTTTGTATGGTAGGCACCTGCCAATTTATTTACCCATAACTGCGAATCTGGGCTAGATATGGTGCGACATGAACGGTTTGGTCTTGCTTCACAACCAAATTCATTACATGCTGTTGTTATATACTGATATGTACTGCTATACTTTTGCGTCTCAATGATACCCACAATACTCTTGCAGCGAGGACGAACAGTTAACTTAACATATGACGAAGAGTTGGCTACTTAGAAGAAGTTTATTACTTTTTTTTTTTTAATTTTTTTATTTTTTCAATATTTAGATACTGGAATCGGAAAACTCAAAAATTATATCGGTAAACATACCACATGCACAGTCTTGTATGTGTAGGAAACTCTAATGACAAATCAGGCTAGCACCTACAGGTAGCACTGGTGAAGCGACAATGATAGATAATAATTTATGTACTGTGAGAAAAAAAAAATAGAGAAACAACAGTCTGACGACGAAGACAATGCTATGGCAATGGCTCTGATTCGTAACGGCTTGGTCTCCCACGCCCATGCAGTACGGGTGATGTCGAGTTGTGCCGTCCCGACGCCTGTTGACTACTACTCTGGCTCTGGTTGTCATCCTCCTGCTCCTTAAAACTCATCGTTGAAGGCGAGCCAGATACTGACGCCATATCCCCGCGAAGTGGGATGATGACAATTCGACCTCTACGCGAAGCTTTAGCTCGGGTAGTATCTTCGTCGTCGCCAGTCCTTAGTTCGCGGGAGAAGCGACGAGAGCGAGTCTCTTCTGGAGATGGCTGTTGGTGTTGTTGCTGATCTCTGTAAGCATCGCTTGTGCTGACATCCATGAAGTCGATTTCTGCTACGTCTTCGTAGGGGAGATCGACTCGGATCATGATGCCGCGCGGTTTGAAGTAAGACTCATTCCACATCTGGATCTTCCATGGAAGAGAGGACGTACTACCCGGTGACATGGCTTTGGCTAGATTCTGTCGCTCGCGATTTTCACGCACCTTGTGGGCTACTATGACGGCAGGGACTGCTCCTGCAATCCCAAACAGTAACCCACCAACAGCGAGTGTCCCAAGGCCCTTTCCGATCGCTGTGGTCCACTGCCGGCGAGATAGCGCAGCCGAGTTGGTGATTTCGCTAGTGAAACGTGCCCAATCTGTTTCTAGGACGTTGTAATGAGTTAACACGGTGGGGTATTCGAATCCTGATGTGATGAGGCGCGACTTTGACGGTATTTGTAAGCCTCTCTTCAGAGCGGCTTCTGTTGCAAAGCCAGGAGAGCCAGGCTTCGTTGGTTTGATGAGAGCTTCTCTCTCGAGAAGAGATGAAGTATCCGCTAGGGATTTGGTGTCGTCATGGTCATGACGATCAAGAAGCTGCTCCCCTTGGCCACTTGTCAATGATAGCGGAGAATAGGCAGGTGGGGGGTCGATATCATGATCATTATGCTCTTCGGCTGCATCGAAATCTCCATAGGTGGAGTCAGTGAGACGGGAGTTTAAATTCATTTTGAAAAAAAAAGGCTCTTTATGAGACGGAAGGAAAATAATATTGCGAGAGAAACAGTTGATATGCAGTTTCTACTGTTTAGATAAATAAATCGCACAGCTTTTTCAATGAGTTGGTGAGCTTCAACAAGGGAATACCTAGTAAGTGATTACTGAGAAAGAGAGGAAGCGGAACCGGAAGAGTAATGCTTCCCACTTTTTATAAACATCATCTCTTTTCCCTTGCCAATTGTTCCTGACAGGTTCTTGGTGACGCAAGTGTCTATTCTTCATCGGAAGAAAACAAAGAAGGGCGTCGAAAATGAGTAGTCGGAAACGGTGCCGTTCTGCATAAAACTAGATATTAGCTACAGAGAGACCCTGCAGGAATTACTGGCTGTTTGTCCCATCACGGCGTCTAGTTTGTAGTATACCGTGCGGATAGGATGTGTCTGGTTTCGGGAAAAAGTGCCTTGAGTCACCCAACACGGTTCAAGCTGTGGCTTAGATTCGTGATCCCGGATTGAGGCCCCCCATAAAGACACCAGATGGTGCCATGTTACTCATGATGGGTGATGGTAAGCCTTAGGGCGCCAATCTTGGACAAAAGAGTGGATCTTCAGGCAAGACAGGCATCATTATTGTTGCCTGTCATCGAGAAGCGGGGACAGTTCAAGTTCACGCTTGTCGTCTTCACCGATCCATGGACCCTAGGACAGACCATAGCGCTTACCCAGAACAGTTGATATCGTTCGATCTCATCTTCTGAATGGATGAAAACACGAAGAGAACCCATTCTCGGGATCGAATTTGGGTTTAGTTGAACGGCACGTGGCGGTGGAGGTGCGATATGCGTCTAACCCTTCAACAAATAACTCATCGTTGACACGGACGACATTTCACACGGCTTTGGGGACATTAGCCATGGCAAGCTTCTTGACCATGACTGCTGTCATAGCATCCTGAATCGCTTCCTGACCAGCATGGCAAGCATGGCAAGCATGGCATCTCCTCTTCTCTTTTCCGATCCAGAACCCGGGACAAAATCCTTTTCGCGACTAACCAGGTTATGCTTATCGTAAACAGCAAAGGAACGGTTTAAGACATGCTACCATTTCAGTGGGATTCTTACAAACACATGTCTCGATTGGATTCTGTGTCCCACGATGCAACGGTATCTGCAGCGGAGAACGAAACACGATTTCATCCTCTGGATTTCATCGTTGAAATCCTGACCAGCGGATACTCTTTGTGGCTAGACCCCGGAAATGCTGTCCTGCTTATCGTGGTGGTCCAATCCAGGAAGATTTGCCCCTCTCACTGGAGAATCCGGGCCTTGGCCAAAGCTACTAACGCCAAAACTAAGAGGTTAAGCTCGGACACATCCCATACCTAACTTTGAGGCCCTGGGAAACTGGGGTCATCCCCAAGCATTCACAACCCGATTCATCTCGACCTGCCTGAACCCTGACATCCAGGCATCACCCATTATGACTACCCGATATCGTGTTGAGTGTGAGAAACCTTGATGCCTAACTGGTTAATCGATCACTTACTGACTCGCTGCAGATGCTCTCAAGGTACGACCCCCTTGTGTTATCTTGCGTCATCCTGGCCGCCTCCTTCGCCTATGGACTGCCAGACGTATTCAGCATCAACAAAACTAATCTTGTACTTTATGGCAGTCGCATCGTCGTGACCAGCTGGTAAGGCAATTCCGCCTCTAGAAATGAAAGGCAACCTCATTTTTTCGATGTTTGTCACATGGGATTAAGCTAATAATCAGTGGCGAAGATTGAGTGGATCAAGGTAGGTGTTCTCGCTCTCTCACCCTCGGGAAGGCATCCATCTGCTTTCTGTAGCATGAATCGCGCGTTCTTGTCTAAACGGGACGTAGGGTCTGCTTGCGGTCCCGTTTGTGCTGCACTCGCAGCCCACAGCTGTTTATCAAGAACATAGCGTTAAGCTGGTGGCGGTTGCGGCCGATACCCATAAACGCTATGCAGAAATTATGCGCGATGTTGAAAACCTCATTAATGATCACAGTAAATGGCCGATCTTCCTACTAGCCACTTGTTTAGAGATGAGTCTGACAGTTCGTTTAGTCGCACATCAACGTGCTGGAGCTGAGGGGAAGTCTAAGCTGAAGCTGCTTGTTCCTACTGTTGGGACGTTTTTTACTCCTCTTCTTCTTGAAGATGCTTTCAATTACCAGGATAAGCGACGATATATTAGTAGGAGACGTTTTGTGTCTCCTTCATTCAATGACATCCGCCTCACCCTTAATACAGCCCAGCTGATGGGCTTGATTCGTGGCAGTACTATCGATTTGGTCACATTTGATGGGGATGTTACTCTCTACGAAGATGGGGCCTCGATCACTGATGACAACCCAGTTGTTCCTCGGATCGTCCGTCTTTTGCGGCAAGGAAAGAAGGTTGGTATCGTGACCGCAGCTGGATATACGGAACCGTCGAAGTACTACGGCCGTCTGAAAGGATTACTCGATGCAGTTCATCGAGATCTTGTGATGACCGAAGCACAGAAGAATGGTCTAATTGTCTTGGGCGGCGAGAGTAACTTCCTGTTCAAATTTGATCGGTCATCACCCGATCTCTTGACCTATGTTCCTCAAAGCGAGTGGGTTCTGGACGAGATGAGATCCTGGCATGAGGAGGATATCGAGGAACTTCTTGATATTGCAGAAGCGTCACTGCGACAGTGTGTGAGCAATTTGCATTTGCCTGCTGCTGTTTTACGTAAAGAACGAGCAGTTGGGGTATATCCCCTCGCAGGTCATAAGATGCACCGTGAACAGCTTGAGGAAACCGTTCTCGTCGTCCAGAGTACTCTGGATAGGACAGATGTTGGCTCAAGGCTCCCATTCTGTGCCTTCAACGGTCAGTGAGATTCTAGTTACAAGTCATTCAAGACTATGGATTGATAGGCTGATGTCGGATGTGTAGGCGGAAATGATGTTTTTGTCGATATTGGTGACAAATCTTGGGGTGTGCGTGTGTGCCAGCGTTATTTCGGCGGCATTGACCGTACCAAGACATTGCATATCGGTGACCAGTTCTTATCTGCTGGCTCTAATGACTTCAAGGTAAGCTCGTCATCTTCCGTTTATCTTATAATCATCTTAGTTCTATCATAAACTCCTTGGGAAAACGATGAATTCGATCTTGTTAACATATACTTAGGCTAGACTGGCGTGCACAACTGCCTGGATTGCGAACCCATCGGAGACCGTCCAGCTGCTCGACGAAATGGCGGAGCTGGAAGAAGAGGAGGCCTACAAGAAGAAGTAACCGTATAGTCTTGTGGACCTAACCCGAATGTTTGCTATTGTCATCATATTCTCGTCGGTCAGTTGACGGTCTCATCGCATTTCCAGGCGCCTTTGAATGGCTCTCTCATGATAATCACGAGAGACCTTACGTTGGATTCTGAGTGGAAATCCCGCTGAAGGAATAACTATACGCATCAATGCATGAAATCTGGAGTTTATGTACTTTTCATCATTAGGTCAGGCATCTCCATGTCGGAGGAATCCTCCCTATTTTCTCTTTTTTCCTCGTTCCTGGAATCCTTTTCTTTTTCTTTTCTCTCTTATTGTCTAGCTTGCTTTCAGTCATCGGGACTGCAAGAATCATCTTATCTCATCCTTCTACCGCATATCTTTCCTGTTCGATTCTATCCTAACGAAAGCTTCCGGTCATTCCGTCCGTTGATTCCATCACACCTCTCCGAAACTGCGCACTCAAAACCAATTTGGTCCACCGGATCGAGAAAACAAAAATTTCAAAAAGAGGCCATGCAGAAGGAGCTGCAAAAAGATGGACTCGCGGGGAATCGAACCCCGGACCACCCCCATGCTAAGGGGGTATTATACCACTAAACCACAAGCCCATATATTGTTGTGGGTCACATGATGTCGCGATTCACTTTCACGGTTGACTTCAACTTGATTTTGAAATGCCGGTTTGGAGTGATGGATTGAAATACGGAGATAGTGCTCTGTTCTGTTCAGATCATGTGCCCGGAAACCTAGCAGTAGAGGATTTGCAGCATATTCCAAATCTTATCCTACGAGAGAGGTAGTTTCAGACAGTGAATTATTTCAGCGATTCAACTTTTAATTTTCCGCGTAAAGGGGGTATTATGCTACTATCATGTCTCAATCATCGTAAAAACAAAAGGTGCTTCGTATAAAGAAGCCGAGGAGAGGAACAAACTACTTAGGACCTAACTGCCGTTACTCCTGTGCTGAAACTGCTTCAACGGCATCCTTCAATGTGTGTCTCTGTCCTGGAGCACCCGCTAGGTCTTCATCAGGTTTCCACGTATACAAAGTCTGGTCATGAGACTCTTCGTCCTTAGATACCTGAAAACCAGACAACCAGCTCGACTGAAGAGTTAGTTCCTTCTGTGAGAGCTTGAGCACCAGCTTCTTGCTTCTTCCGGTAGTCGGTTGATAGGCGCGCAGTTCTCCATGGTGAGGAAACACGGGCTGCCAAGTAAGTGTTTTTGTATCCTTTGAGGCATTTGATGGGAGGGCATCTTCCGACATAGTCTTCGGTTTAGACGAGAACGATGCGGTGAGGTTCACTAAATCCAGCGTGATGAGGTGTATGATAAGGGCCTCGACTTCATCCTTTAGACCTAGTCTGGCCGGTGCTTGTATATCGGGAAAGCTCGGGAGGTTAATGGTGAACTCATAGTCTGTTCCCAGAGATGGGGGGGCCATGTGTGTACGGACTTTCACACTGAAAGAACTCCTAGGAGTTGCGATGGTACCTGAAAAACTAGATTCAAAAGGCGAGAGGAATTCTTTAATGATCCTCTCAACCGTGTGTGAGGACCCATGATCTCGGGAGAGATTTACGGAAGAGAAAGGCGTTGCTGTGTAGCTGCAGTTCACCCCGGCGGATTGGAGGACTCGATAAATATCTTTCAGGAATGCTTCCAAAGAACGGACGTGCGAACTGTGCTGGAGGTAGCCAGCAATAGGCCGCAGAAACTGGTATTCAGGAGTTGGTCGCTTCTTTGGAGTAAGCGGCGGCGGTATCTGTCTTCTCCGCCGTAGATTCTGGCGATGCGCATAAGACAGTAGAATACGGATCGCATGTGCAATGCCATCCGAAAGAGTATCATCCTCGGGAACACGGTCCGCCGCAGATCTGCTATCCCAGTTTTCATTGACGTCTACCAGCTCAAGAATGATATCCTGTCCTCCACACTCTTGGAATTGTATGAGATTCTGGCCAGTAACAACACCTTGGCTGGCCATAATTCGCGCCTCGCGACTCAGCTCGTGAAACAATTCTTCCTCATAAAGCGTATCCCGCGCTTGGAGAATACGGTCTTCTATTGATGACTCCTCGTTGGAGGGCCATGTAGGGATCCTGGAGCATCCCGTTGTGCGGCTATCTCGTTTCACTTGCACGCGGACAGCCCTTGCCTTCAACGGCACTAGTCCTTTATCTAGAATCAAGCATCCGTCTTCAGCACGTCGCAAGGACGCCAGTCCCCGATCTCTGAAAGTTGCTGTAGCTAATAAATAACTGTCAGTCTTGTTCTACTGGTTGGTAATAGATATTGGGTGTTATACCTTCCAAGAAACCGTACTGCACACCCAAGGCCTGCCTTTCCCTGGGTAGTCTACAGACTTTCCATCCTTTGTCCTTGACCGTAAGTACCTCTCCCCAGTATTTGGTCTCCGCCGCTACTTCTTTCTCGAGCCTCGTTGCAGATTTCAGTAGCTTGTTAGCGGCCGCATTGAAGCTCTCCAACTTCCACCCACGAGATACCGCTTTTCTATCCCGTTTTGCCGATTCTAACTTCTCCGGTGTTCTGACAATATCCGTACTTAATGAACCGGCGGGGGCGACCTGTTTCAGGTGCGGGGACATGGAGAGTTCAGCCTGGCGGGGAGTGTGTTTGGAGAGGAGCAAAGATATAAAGTCGAGAGCAAACATGGCTTCCATGTGCGCTTGGCTGCGCATAGAAGTTAGCAAGAACATACAGAGAGGGAAGGAAACATGGAGCTAATTTACAGAGCAAATTGGGTTATATCGGCGCGGCGCTTGTACAGCAGGTCCAGGCGCTCCGTTGTGTCCACGTCCGTTGACTCTTTGCCTTCATCGTCTTTGTGTTCTTCTCCCTTCTTTTGCGCTTCAATCTCCGCTTTGAGATCCTCTTCTGTGACATTACGAAACGATCCCCTCTGTGCGTTGATCTGCGCGATTCGAATAGGTAGCTTATCTTCTCGAGGACCTTTCTCAACAGGAGGTCGGAGGGGTAGAGTGAAGGACTTGGACATGATGACGGAAATGTCGGAGCCCGTTGAAAGGGATGCTCCTGCTCTGTTTCAATTGAGACTAAATAACAGCTTCCCTCGAGTTCCTTGGATAATAGACTGATCTGCAAGCAGAACTTGCACTAATAATGCATCTCTGTGGCGGTTGTAGTTATGAAGCTCCCAGAGCTCTTCTTGCGGATGTAAAGTCACGTGACAAAGGTCATTCCCCACCGCCTTTCACCAGAAAGAGTAGAAGGCGGAGCTAAGTTTATTGTTTATTTATTTTTGCTTTATCTAAACTAGGTAATTAAAAATATTGTAAGTATTATACATATTCCAGCTTGCTTCACAAGGGCGAGTTGAGCTACATTGGAAATCCGCACTCATTCGGAAAGTACTTATGCCTTTCACAAATCGGCGATCTGCCGAGGTCCTGCAAAAAAAAAAAGAAAACTAAAATTAAAACGTAAGTGAAACTTAATAGTATTTTGCTATATGCTACCTGGACTTGGAAACAAGATTTCAGTGAATCTGCTATTTGTAACATACAAGCATGTGCAGCTGATATTATTTAATTTTCTTAACCAAGACTCCCAAGCTTTGATACAAGTTGACAATCAGATGCTCAAGGAACTGAGGGGCAGAACTAGATGTCTTTCACAAAGTAGTTTGTTTTCGTCTTGAAACGAGAGTTCTTAACTATTCACCGACCTCACGGTCCATATCCCATTGTACATACTTCATAATCTTCCATCTGAATGTTGCCTTGCGGATCCTTTTACCCCAAATGAATAATGGTATCCAGAACAATAGAACCCCACCAGAGATTGCGGCCATCTCACCATAAGCAACACTATAGCCATGTTTGTCAACCCAAGGATTGGTATAAAATCCTAGAAGAAAGCCAAAGCATGACTTGAATGCCAGTTGTGTGATGACAACTTCTCCCGCAATTGGTCGATATGAGTCGATAGTGTATACGATTGAGACGTTGCATGCTGCAGTGATAGAGAAGTTCAGCAAGCCGATTCCAATAGTAGGGCAAATCCAATGTAATTTTTCTTGGATACCAACACCATATAGGATCAATGATAATGGAGCAGTTACGCAGCAGATGATCATTGCCGGTAGACGCATCTCCGGCTCACGAATACCGTTGTTGCGTTTCGTGAAGAAATCGGCAACCCAATCTGATATTCTCCCCCCGAAGATAATACCCAAACCGGCACCAACAATAGCGGCAATAAATGTTAAACCGGATTTCCAAGCCTCGAAATTATATGTTGTGGAAAAGGCAGAGGCGACGTTTGAAGTGACAGCAGTAATGAATCCAATTGTTACAGACTGAACCAAGGTAGCCCACAAGATAGGTGGGAGAATAAGTAGACCAATGGGTCTCAGAGCCATTTGGATAAGTGACTCTTCGGTAAACGTGCCGTTGAAGAGTCGAAGTTCCTGAAACCAACTTCTCTTCTGAGGATGTTCGTTGATTTCGGCTGTCTCTCTGTGTATAGTTTGGACAACATTAACCTCTGGGTCATCTTCTTTGGATCCATCATGATGGTATGCAGCTGACTCATGATGTAGATCAGTTGTGATACCGTCGGGGTGAGCACTCCGATTATATGCCGTCTCTGGGAAGGTCAAAAAAACCATCAATGCTGCTGTTCCAATCAAAGCAGCGGCGACATAGTAAATGACACGCCACGGATGGTTGATAGTGATGAGGCCGTCAATGATCATGCCACCTCCCACTCCGATGTTGAGGGCTGCTGTATACATGGACATGACAAAACCCCGTTCGTGTAGGAAGAAAATGTCGGCAATGGTCAGGGGAGCCAGGCATTCACCAGCACCACCTGCAAAGCCCATAACGATACGTGCAACCAAAAAGTTGGCATATTGATAAGAGAATGCTGCCCACAGAGCGGTGACGAAGTAAAGGGTAAATGCAATCACGTAGATTGGCCGACGACCGTACTTGTTAATCAAAGGCATCCATATTAAATTCCCAATTCCTTGAAATAGAGCAGTGCAGTTGAAGAAATACGCCGTCTTAGCAATTGCACTTGATAAACCGATCTGCTTCCAATTTGGAAAAAAGTCTTCAGCAGTAGACACCATAGCGATAGTTGGACCGGCGGCAAGGAAATTGCACATAAACATAGCGAAGCAAACAGCTATTGCAGTATAATATTTAAATCCTTGGCTCCAGTTCAAGGGATCATTGGGATCGGAAGAGGGAGTAGGTATAAGGATCGTCTGCTTCGTTTCCGGATTATGCAGTCTCAAGCTGCCCAAAGTTCGTGTGTGGTCTCCGTGGGATACATCGTGTGATAGATCCCGAGTGAACGTGGTAGCTTTATCGAGAGACATTTCAAGAAGAATAGTCAACGCTGGGAAATAAATATAATACCTTCAGTTTGCTTTCAAATAGAAGGAGTCGTGCACTTCCTCAGAAATGGATAACAGTCTCAGCATGTCCTGCTGCGTAGGGACTCTGTGTTCTCTTGCCCAGAGGATGGATGAGATATTTATCTTCACAATGAACCACGCTCAATCACACAAAGCCTATGACCAATACTTTTGTATCTACCTAGTGAGACTACTCTTGTGGCAACTTTTATGGATGGCATTTTGGAACTCAAATTACGGAATGGCATGTAAATTTAGCAGTCAAATACCAGAAACAGACAAGCCACAATAGAATATATTCAACAGCTGTATATAATTACATATTTGAAAAATCCTGAAATTTTCAACTGCCATCTAAAATGTGCCATATCTAGTGACACTGGATATACATGACACTAATTCGGAACCAAAGCATCCCCACATTTCCGAGCCTCCTCCGCAAGAAAGGATCTAGTTCGGGCATACGGGTCATCTGGGATGTGAAAAGTGGTATAATGTAATAGACAGGTCTTCTCTAACAATTATAAGGGTTTACTCTATCTTAACTAAATCATTCTTTAGTTATTATATTAGGGAATATATTGGGTGTATAGATACATGCGCTTATTGAGTACTTAAGAGGATGTGCTTAACATATGTTCATTACAGCTTTTGTAGGAACTAGGAAATCAAGCACACAGTCCCTAGTCTTTGATAAAAGTGTCAGAACCTTATCCTTACGATCAATTTTATGAGTTAAGAATAAGCGAAAGTTTTGGTTGCGGGGTACAGGAAAGATGGGTGCTTTGCCTCAAGAAAGTTTCCCTTGCACACTGCTTCTCTACTTGGACAAGTTATATCCCGATCTAGTCCTCCACATCTTGCCGATAGTGCACATCAATTGTCCACAGTATATTCCAATGATGACGCGGCTTTTTTGGTTCCCCGGCAGCATGACCAACGCCACTTTGTAGGTCTAATCCCATTGAGAAGGGCAAATCCCGAACCCCATGGGGTAGTTTTCAAACCCCACGGGGTAGCTGATTTTAGTGTCCAATTATCGATCCGGAATCTCTTTCATGACGAAATTAGCATGTGGCAAGCAAAAAGGAGATATATACCCTTGTTATGTGGCTTACATCCTCCACCTCCTTCTACCGACAAGTTTACTAAATATCGACTAACATGAGTGAAGCTCAACGTTCGCAAAAGCTTCGCCAAAAACTAATCTAACTTCAAAAAAGCCATGTCCACCCTCGGATACAAGGCGGTATTATATCGGAAGAAATCTGATATGACCAGAATTTATCCAAAAGAGACAAGGTTAATAAAACTGGTTTCCTAAACTGGTTGTTGTTCCTGCTGGAGGGCCATGGGTTCTCTATACTGTCCGCTGAGAAATACGTCCAGGCAGGACACTGATGTTAGCTCTTGTCTCTCGATCCGATTTTTTAATGCATTGTAAAATGGTAAACATCCGATGTGGACGAATTTATTTTATGGATACATGTGGCCTATCTTAGAGCCGATTATCTCCCAATTTCTTCTTTGAGGATTTAAGTGCACTTCTGTTCCTCTGGTAAAATAATCTAACACCAGTTTTATGAACATATTTCTTGTCAAATCCACAAAAATGTTACAGAGAATTGTCTTCGCATATTTTGTATCTGTCGCCCTGGGCACCTTCATCATTACAGATCCCAGCGATGCCATTAATCCAGCTGATTGGAAGGCAGACAACTTATTGCTTGCAAATTATAATATTGCGGCCATACTCTATCAGACAAGTCCCATTATTGGACCCTACAGTTATGATGCGACAGCCACAAATATTTCTCACAAGACATTGTCGGTGAACAGAAATGACACGAGTGTTCTGGTTATTTCCAATCAGTCGGATGTTAACGTGGATTATACTACTATTATCAAGTATGGGTACTCTTCAAACCTTTACCAAGCTAGTTTCTTTGGTGAGACTCAATACCTTGCATAAAATAGATTGGTGGGAACCCAGCTGACAGATAACTGTAGGTCGGAACGCGGCAGTCAATATTGCTAATGACTCGACTGCAAAACTGTCAAATGTAAACGTCACGGTTCATAATGGCGCTGCAAACATATATGCTTATGGATCTGGAACGGTTGTAGAAGTGGAAAATGCCTGGCTTTATAGCTCAGGTCCGACTTCTCATGGACTCTATGCAGCTGGAAATGGCACTATCATCGCTAATAACATTAAACATTACTCTGGTGGTAATCGATGCTCATCCTTTAGCGGCGACAGTCCTGCAGGTTATGTCCATGTCTATAACGCGATTGCACATACAGATGGTGTTGGCTCAGCGATATGTTACGCCCTAGGTCTTTGCAATATGACCAATGTTATCGGTTATGCCTCGCATGCTCCAGTGACTTTTTCTGACGGAGCCCAAACCAGTATCTGGACGAACAGCGACGTAACAGCTGGTCTTCTTGGTGGTGTTGTTCTTTTCTCTTCGTCAACCCGCGAGGCTGGAGCAAGTGTTACCTTCGACCATTCGAAACTTACTGTCCTGGGAAAGACAATGCCTGGCTTGTGGTTTGGTAATACGATTGCGACTGCTAATATCCTTGCATCTCAGATTAATAACAGCGCATCTGGTATCCTGGCGGTGGCAAACTATTCTCAAGTAACGCAATCCTTCGATTATTATGCCAGCTATGTTGACAATGACGACCTCTCGCCTGCAGAGGTCACCATCAATGTAGAGGAATCGGACCTATTTGGATCGCTTGTTGCGTACAACAAATCATCTATCAATATCAATCTATCTCAATTCTCCAGCTGGACAGGTGATGCATATCCCGGTTATGGATCAGCTTTATTTTCTGTTGCTCTGGATAAGACATCCAACTGGACATTAACAGCGGTAACGCATTTGGTGAATTTCACTAACGCGGACATCACCATGTCAAACGTATTCAGCAATGGATATGACATCATATACGACGGTTCCACGCCAGCAAACTCTGCTTGGGAAAACAGGACGGTTTCTCTTCCTGGTGGTGGAAAATTACTGCCCGCTTGAGCTGCAGGGGGTCTTGCAACCGCAGGTCAAAAACAAAGATGTTAAGTGGGAAAAGGACGACGGATGAAATCCAACGCAATATACTGATGGTATTGATTAGTATCCAATCATTCTATTGATATAACATCCATGAGTAAATTATGAAAATAATCTCTGAAGACGGTTACTCCATCAGCAGGTGATTTCCGGGCACCTTGTCTTCCCATTAGAAGGCGGAAGGATAAAGCTCACAGTGCCAAGACGGCCCTGAATTTCTCCAGGCGGGATGAAAACAATAATACCACCTCGGTCACTACAAGAGGGCGGGGAAAGTAGTTATTCTTTCGCTACGGCACAAGATTTATGCGGGGGGTTCGCCAGTCTATTGGCCTAATTTCCTGGATAAAATAGCGGGTCATTTGGCATATTCGTGCTATTTTATAAACCATTCCCCCTTCGTAGCATTTCCCGGTCCTTAGGCTGTTTACCCCACCAGTATACAAGGAAGTGGGCCACCCAGATCACGGGGAGTACTTTCGATTTGTCCAAAGACTTGATCTAATGCTGGAATAGTTACTGGGAAGAAACATTGCGTGAGCCGTGCTTAAGAGTAGATTCAATCAAGGAAAATGTATTCCGGCCCAGGATATAAAACAGGAAATTCCATGACCCTGGTCCCTGAGGGTTAATGAGCGCCTTTTTATTTTTCTCGAGTAAGAGGATGAGATTTGACATGTGGCTTTTCACCATATTTGCGGCTGCTGCTAGCGGGCAGCAGATCTATATCACTACGACAGGCTATACAGAACGTCCAGAATGTACACCGTCACCGCCAACTCCACACTACTATCTGCACCCATTCTCATATACCTTGAATGAGACTGTCAGGTGTGTTGTAAAAGTAGAGTAAATGAGATCTCCTCTAATGAAAGACTTAGATACGCGATATCAGTGCCGGCTCCAACAACCACACGGACCTACGGACCAGCTTACACGGACGCGGTCACACATCTGACAACAACTCTGTCAACTAGCACCTGGGGCTCTTGGATACCTAATCAAACGGTTATCACCGCCACTGATACAACTGATCCATACGGTCAAGCTGCCTGGTCCTTGCTATGGCTGCAGGCAGATATAAAGAACTACACCACAACAGGGCTCTACTCCACGACGGTAAGCCCGACTGCGATCCCTAGCAGCGAGCTGGTCCTTCCCCCACGAGACTACTTTGGGCCGACAGACTGTTATGAATTCCCCGAAGATTTCGTATTTGGTGTGGTAAGAAAATTAGACCCTTTTTTCTTTAGAAAACAAACTGACAGACCTGCAGGCAGGGTCCGCTGCCCAAATTGAGGGAGCTATTGGGATAGAAGGGCGTACACCAACACTAATGGAGAATTTCATTCAAAATAGCTCCCCGAAGGACTATGTCACGAATGAAAACTATTTTCTATATAAACAGGACATTCAACGTCTTGCTGCGTTGGGTGTCAAGTACTACAGTTTTTCTATTCCGTGGACAAGAATTCTTCCTTTTGTTCTCCCAGGAACACCAGTCAACCAGCAAGGAATAGACCATTATGATGACTTGATTGAGACGGTGCTAGATGCTGGAATGCTCCCCGTTGTGACAATGTTACACTTCGATACGCCATGGATCTTTCTCGCTAGCGACAATATTACAGCTCATCCGGATATCGGATACAACAATGGCGGCTATCAAAACGAGACCTTTGTTGATGCATTCGTCAACTACGGAAAAGTGCTTCTGACGCATTTCGCTGATCGTGTCCCGATATGGGTTACCTTCAACGAACCACTTCTGTACTCCTTCAACTTCGACGGAATCAACAACGTAGTCCACGCTCATGCAGAATTGTACCACTTTTATCATGACACGTTAAATGCAACTGGAAAAATAGGTCTCAAACTCAATGACAACTTTGGTGTTCCTCGCAACCCTTTCAATGAAAGTGATGTTTTGGCCGCCAACCGTTTCCAGGAGATGCAGCTGGGAGTATTTGCAAACCCAATCTTCCTCGGCCAGCAATATCCAGACTCAATCTTGAACACTTTGCCCGGAGCGAAACCTCTCACCGAGGAGGAGCTCAAATACATTAAAGACACAGCTGACTTTTTCGGCATTGATCCTTACACGGCAACTGTTGTCTCCCAGCCAGCAGGCGGGATAGATGCCTGCGCCAAGAATACGTCTGCTGATAATTCCCTCTTCCCCTATTGCGTGGTGCAGGAGACGAAGAACGTATACGGCTGGAACATCGGATACCGCTCACAAAGCTATGTATACATCACGCCAACCTATTTACGCGAGTACTTATCCTACCTATGGAATACCTTTCAAAAGCCTGTCATAGTGACGGAGTTTGGATTCCCCGTTTTCGATGAGTCTCTGAAGGCTGAATTGTCAGACCAGCTCTTCGATTCTCCTCGAAGCGTGTATTATCTCTCGTACATGTCAGAGATCCTAAAAGCGATCTGGGAAGATGGCGTGCACGTTATGGGTGCTCTGGCATGGAGTTTCATGGACAATTGGGAATTCGGTGACTATTCAGCGCAGTTCGGAATGCAGGTGGTGAACCGTACGACTCAGCAAAGGTTCTACAAGAAGAGCTTCTTCGATCTGGTTGACTTTGTTGGGGCGAGGCAGCGAGGGTCGTAGTCATCAATATGATAGCCTTACTTTTCCATGGTTGCTGCTCTCTCCCCTCTCTTTTTTTTTGGTGGGGGAGAAGGGGCATACCACGGAGAGTCCTTTGAGGGGTCTTAAGGTCTCCTTTTCAAAGTGACATTATCATATTAGAAGGCTAAAAATTGCAAAGACTCACCTATTAATCCATAGTGAATATTTATCGTTTGAGCTACTTCTTGTGGCAATACCATGCAATAATCTTTATCACATTTCATATAACCCTCAGATAAGTTATGCGGGGTGATCTAAAGTTGATCAGTTGGGAAAGTGTTTGGCTAAGATGACTAAGCAAGCCACGCTCGCCGGTGTGCGGATGCGGAGCGGAATATATATCTCTCCGACAACCGGGCGAGATTTCCCGCGCACAATTGGATTTTTGTGGAAAATCAAAAGAATCTCCGCACTTTCTGCGCCCGACCTTCCTCTACAATCCCAGTCTCAACGTCGCATCAGTCGCAGCAATGGAGTCCGCCAAAGCCCCCGTCAAGCTCGTCAAGGTGACCCGTGTCCTCGGTCGTACCGGTATGTCGATCTATTTATTATATTCTTGGGGGGATAGTTTTCAATGAGCGACACACTAACGTTGGCGAAAATAGGCTCTCGTGGAGGTGTCACCCAGGTCCGCGTCGAGTTCATGGACGACCAGAGCCGTTCCATCATCCGTAACGTCAAGGGACCCGGTATGAAGCTATTTTCTCTCTGAAGAGTGAAATGAAAGCGGAATCGACTAACTTCGAACAGTCCGCCAGGATGACATCCTGTGCCTGCTAGAATCCGAGCGTGAGGCCCGCCGTCTCAGATAGAGTGGCCGAAGCGATGGAAAGGGGACGACGATCGAGAAAGGCGATATGTCAAATCACGAGCCTGTTTTTGCGCTGGGATTAAGATTTTCCATAATGACTTGCCTGCGGAAAAGCTGGGAAGCATGAACTCTATGAGAACATGGGGAGGATCGGTCCGAAAGAACGGGCATTACGATTTATTTCCTCTGGCAAAAATTTCTATGGCGCTGAGGTTGTGTTGGTTCTGGAGATGTCCTGTTGCTATGGTTGAATATCCAAAGAATTCAAGAGCCTAAGTGGCGTCGGACGTCCAGGAAACAAGTCCATTATTTTCAGGTCCTACGGATTGTCTCCAAATTATTGTAGTCTCCGAGAATGTGCGTGCACCAGGTCTGGAGAGCGCACGGTGCCAGAAATCTCCAGTCATTTAGCAGCAGCTCAGTCTTCCGGCCATCGACTACTATCACCCTACGCGACAAATCACGAACTTTATCTTCATTCAAGCACAGATTAGTGGTCAGACGTATTTCAGTTCTATGAAGTTACCACACAAGGCGTGGTCGCGAATAGGTGGGGTTCCGGCGCTGTTGCTGAGTGCTGCTATACTCAAGTTGCCTGGTGTCGCCCAAAAGATCGTAGCTAGTGTAGAGTGAAACGAGCTGCGATTATCAAATTGTGATAAAGTGACAGGATTTCATGCTAGCTTCCCTGTACCAAGTTGAGTCTCGATGATACCTTGCTGCCTGCGAGTCGATTGCAAGCTTCTAAACTCGACATCGGAACATCAGAGATCTCCGGTGGGCCTAGGAGAACGGGTGTTCTCGCCGATCCAATACCAAATATTCGGTTTGCGCCAGCCACAGCTGCCCACATCATCCTTTCATGCCCGAAGCAGAACAGATGCCTTAATCACGGGATGTAACTAACTACTCTACCTCGTGCGTTGATCGACTGTCCTCGGGGAACGCACGGATATCAAACTTAATACCCTACTACATCGATTACACTGCAGTAGGAGTGGAGCGGTATGCTCAGCACCGGATATGCCCATCGATCACCCTAGGCCTACTTTTATTAACATTGAGAATCCCAATGACGCTAAAGGTGCCTCCAAACGGCACGCTGTAAGGTCGCACGCCGCCCGTTACCAATGGAGGAAGCATTTTGAAGGCAAAAGTGGGAAGACTCTACCGTACCGTCGCAGGCGACGAGAGGAATTTCTACCGCTGCGCATCGAACTAGATTGCTCGCTCCTACAGCAGGACCGAGAGACTGGCGCCGATGGCGAGGAATCGGACGACTTACGACTGTCTCCTCCAGCGCCGCCTATATTCAAGATCCTAGGAGGAGGCCGCGTCGATCCTTTCCGCACCTACCCCATCGCATGGAATCCTTTCATCCCAGTCATCGTGGATCACTGTAAGTTCATTGGGTTTCATCTTTCATCTAACTCTTTATCCATGTGTGACATCTACAAGAGAATGAACCTGCTTACACCTACTAGATCTGGTCAGCATGGCCGTTGATATTCCCGAGCTAGACCAACCCGGTAATCGCGGCCTCCTCAGGTCCAGATGGTTCCCTCTAGTGATGACGGAGCCGGCCCCGTTCCTGGTTATACTTCTGATCTCAGCCTCTAATTATGCGTCTCTCCGTGGTGGCTGCGACATGAAAGCGGATCTTCTCCAGTTAAGATGTGAAGCGATCCGCACTATCAACGAGGCCCTGAAAGAACCCAAGCGGGCCTTGACCGATGCAGCAATCGGTGCAGTGGCTAAGATGGCTAGCTATGAAGCCATGTTCGGCAGTCTAGACACCTATAATATGCATATGACCGGTCTTGCGCGGATGGTTGATCTCCGCGGGGGACTGTCCTCGCTTGGTCTGGGTGGCCTCCTTCGTCGCATCTGTATCTGGATTGATCGGAACTCGGCCTTTCTGAATGGGTCTCCCCTTTACTTTCCTAACGACACCTTTGTTCCCGGGGAGCCGCTACCAGGACCTAACCCGGCGCACTTTCTGGGGGCCACTTGACGTATTGCAATGTAACGACGAGGATTAGTCGTGCGCTGTATTCCAATGAACCAGACTACGTGATTCCAATTTTCCTAGAAAAAATTTTTTTTTTCTTTTTCATCGTAAATGATAGATCCATCCGTTTCCGGGGTGTCATGTAGTAATCTAGAGCATGCCGAAATTTACGAGTCATGTAGCTCTACAGGATAACTACTGAACGCTAGAGCACGGAGTTTATCACGGCTTTAATTAACTCCTACATACAAATCATAAGCTGAAAATGGTATGCAAGCTGGATAAACCCTTTGTCTGTTCCATACCCACTAGAAGACCGTTCGCATCGAGTACTCTAAGGTACTCCAAGTGAGTATGAAATCGCGCAGGGGTGGGGAAAGATAAGGTTTTCGGGGTTACCAGATCCACGGTGCTAAGTGGTGCAATTTCCAGCCACAGAACGTAAAGTAGCATAATTGCATTGCATTTTGTGCTCCACAGCGAATCAGGCTGTTTATCGGACACCCACTCTTCCCGATTCGGAAAACGCATCAGAACTTTATGTTCAGTGGATTACAACAATAGCTGAACCTGAGATATCGCAATTTTAATCTGCTGCAAATACCTCACGAGTGTATAAAGAATGCCATCATGGCTCCCATCAAGTTCTTACCATCACAACTCTCCTCTCAATATAGTCTGCGACTACCGTCGAAATTCACGTTTTCCACAGAACCCAGACCGGATCCCATCGCAACACCTTGAAAATGGCTCTTGCTGGACAAGTAGCTCTCGTCACCGGCGGTGTCAAGAACCTCGGAGCAGACATCGCGCTGGAGCTGGCCAGCGTCGGCGCTGATCTTGCTCTTCATTACCACTCCGCATCATCCAAGGCCGATGCGACCAAGATCCAAGCAGAGCTGAAGCAGAAATACCCCAAGGTCAAAGTTGCTTTCTACGAGGGAGACCTGACGAAGGCAGCGGCTGTGGATAAGCTCTTTCAAGAGGTCCTGGCCGACTTTGGCAAGATCAACATTATCATCAACACGATCGGAAAAGTGTTGAAGAAGCCCATCACTGAGATCAGTGAGGAGGAATATGATTCGATGTTTGCGTATGTTCTCACCTTGTCATACAATTAAATGAAAAAAAAAAAGGATAGGCCACTGATGTGTATGATATATGGTATAGAATCAACTCCAAGGCCGCATTCTTCATCCTAAAGGATGGCGCGAAGCATGTCTCCGACGGCGGCAAGATCATCACCATTGTCACCGCCTTGCTGGGTGCATTCACAGGCTACTACACCTCATATGCCGGAAGCAAATCTGCGGCGGACATCGTCAGCCGTGGAGTCGCAAAGGAGCTGCAAGGACGCCAAGTCAGCGTCAACGCGGTCGCTCCTGGACCTATGGATACTCGTATGTTCAACGTTCTCTTTTGCTATGATAAACTTCAACAGAGACTGATTCCTTATCTCCTCTAGCATTCTTCTATCCACAGGAGTCACCGGAAGCTGTGGAGTTCCACAAGGCCAATGGAATGGGAAATCGGTTGACCAGGACGACCGATATCGCTCCTCTGGTCCGCTTCCTCTGCACGGAAGGTTCCTGGATTACGGGCCAGACGATCTTTGCCAACGGGGGCTACACTACTCGTTGAACTCTATAAATGTATAGTTATGACAGTATACAGTATTATCAGGCTATCATCGATATAAATAGCATAATTATTTCACGCCTAACGGTTGACCAATTTTCATACGCGGCTAGACTTTCGAGTACGTAAGCGCAGTACACTTGTAGAGGAGCTCAGACTATTGGCTAAACGCCCTAGGTTCTTAAATTTATCAATCCGATCAGTCGATCAAGTAAGGCCTAAGCCCACTTCAGTAATACGTGCTTCTTCCCGCTATGCATGACAGTTTAAGATCCGAGACCGAGTTATGCCCCCTGCAAACAATACAAAAAATATATAAAGTTACATGGAAGCATTGCCACGTTCTTTAACAAGGGTAGGGACAGAAGGCAAGAAATGATCTCATTAATTACCCCCCGAATTGTCTCTGCTGCTGCTGAAATTAGCATAGGTCTACTTGTACGCCACTCCGTTTGCGGCTGCGAACTGCTGCGTGGGAAGTCTGGAACGGCTCTGGCGTGTCCGTCGGACGCATCTCTCCCCGCAGCCGTTGAACATTGGTTTGCACAAATAGTGCATTGGCCCTAGGATCTCACAGACTTTGGTTGTGCCGTAGTTTGTCGCCAAGATTAGTGATCAATGACCTGTTGACTTGCTCTCCGATGATTTCTTGCAGCGCCCAAGGGTAGGGGGGAATGGTTTCCAGTTTCTTGATGCTGCCGCTGCAGGTATCAGGCCATGCCTCATGTTCTTCTCGGCTGGTTACGCCTCCTGATTGGAGACGACGGCCCGATGAACCGATCCTTCATCTTTCATCCTTGGGAAGCCCAATAATGGCTTCAATCTCCCCCAACTATTGGGATCGGTTAATTCCCTCAGGGCTGACCAGAGGCGCCACCTACGAGCGCCTTGCACAGAATCAGGGACGTCAGGCCGTGTCTGCGTTTCCCCAGGTTCTCTGATCGATCGACTTCGATCGCTTCTTCCATCCAGGAACATAACTTCGTGACCCGCCGAGATGCGAAACATTCAAGTCTTTGGCATGATCAGGCAGAACTCCGCACGGGTACGGAGATGGCCGTAGCCGGACGGTGAGAGAGAATGTACAAGTATTATGTATTATTCCCTGCCCTGCACTCACCGGGGGGTTTCATCCCGACCTGTCATACCCGACCGGACAGGAATACGATAGCTACAGGGGAACCAAGTGGAGATGTCAGCATCGGAAGCTCTAACGATCGCTCCTAGTCGTCCTGCTGGGGACGTATGATATCGACGTGGAGTTAGATGCAGCACGTTCATCCGGGACGCTACGCAACTCTCCGATGAACGCATCTCCGGCTTTGCTCGATTTTACCTTCCCCTGGCCCTCACAGACTGGTGATACCATCTCATACGAGCACTGATAAAGCATGAGATAGTTATTAAAAGCAACGAGATCAGATCATTAAGGAGTAGATGTATTCTTAGTAACGGAAAACTACCGACAGGACAGCGTGACGGATCACATGATAATGCGGACCACAAGGGGGAACCGACCCCCGCGCTAAACCGGAAAGGGCACGGGCGGTGACGTCGAGCATCCAATGCAACGTTTGGACGAAGCAGATAGAGCGATAGAGGAGGACAAAGCAGGAGCTGCCAACACCCCTTATTATCTGGCCTGCTGGCCCATCCGCGTCACTTCATCCTTCGTTCACCTCATCCCTCATCACCGCAAGAACATATATAAGAAGAGGGAGCGCTGCTTCCAATGGACACACTGCGTCATTCTGCGATTCACCATCAACAGTACAACTGGTGACGTACCTTTCCGCTCCGCCGCTTTTTCTCACCGGAACCCCCCACCACACAAGGGATTCTTCCCCCGCTATTCAACGTCCATTCGTTTCACCGGTGATCTTACGACCAGGCAGAGAGTCGGAAAGACACTGCGATTGTGTTGTGTTTTGTTTTTGTTCATCCGCAATCCGTCTCCTATTGTCTACAGGAACCCTTTGATACGACATTGAGATATCTTCGCGGGATCGTTGACGAGATGGCGACCCCGCGAGCTCCCGTGCTGCCACCCAAGAGACGCCGCATTGGCGTTCTGACCTCAGGAGGAGATGCTCCAGGTATGAACGGCGTGGTCCGCGCCGTGGTCCGAATGGCCATCCACAGCGGCTGCGAGGCTTTCGCGATTCATGAAGGATACGAGGGCCTGGTCAACGGGGGTAAATTGATCCGTCAGATGCACTGGGAAGATGTCCGCGGTTGGCTCTCACGGGGAGGCACCTTGATTGGCTCTGCTCGGAGTGCCAGTTTTCGGGAGCGTGCAGGACGTCTCCGGTCAGCGAAGAACATGGTTCTTCGGGGCATCGATGCGCTGATTGTCTGCGGTGGTGATGGCAGTTTGACTGGCGCAGATGTTTTCAGATCGGAGTGGCCAGGCCTTCTCCGCGAATTGGTCGAGACGGGCGAATTGACAGAGGCGCAGACCAAGCCCTACCAGGTGTTGAACATCGTAGGACTGGTGGGATCCATTGACAATGACATGTCTTCCACTGATGCGACCATTGGCTGCTACTCATCCCTGACGCGGATTGTTGATGCGGTGGACGACGTTTTCGATACGGCCTCGTCACACCAACGTGGCTTCGTGATTGAGGTCATGGGTAGACACTGCGGTTGGCTGGCGCTGATGGCGGCCATCAGTACGGGCGCCGATTGGCTTTTTATCCCCGAAGTGCCTCCCCGCGATGGTTGGGAGGATGACATGTGCGCAATTATTACCAAGGTAAGGACATGGCTACGTTTCTTGGATGATTAGATCGAATTTAGAACTGACAGGATGCTCTAGAACCGCAAAGAGCGAGGGAAACGACGAACTATCGTGATCGTGGCCGAGGGAGCGCAGGACCAGCACCTCACCAAGATTAGCTCCGATAACGTTAAGAACATCCTCAGTCAGAGGCTCGGTCTCGACACCCGTGTTACCGTTCTTGGTCATACTCAGCGAGGAGGTCCGGCCTGCGCCTATGATCGATGGCTCTCGACGCTCCAGGGTGTGGAGGCCGTCAAGGCTGTTCTCGACACGAACCCTACGTCGCCATCTCCCGTCATTACAATCAGAGAGAATAAGATCGAGAGGACCCCTCTGATGGAGGCGGTCAAGTTGACCCAGAAGGTCAGTTCGCTCATTGAGGCGAAAGAGTTCGACAAGGCAATGGATCTACGTGACGCCGAGTTCAGAGCATACCATCGCGCTTATATCAACACTTCCACGCCAGACCATCCCAGGATGATACTTCCTGACAGCAAGGTATATTGGACAATCCAGCAGCCGTGATGATGGAAAATGCTGACAGGTAGCAGAAAATGCGTGTTGCCATTATTCACGTCGGTGCCCCAGCTGGTGGAATGAACCCAGCCACTCGTGCTGCCGTCGCCTATTGCGTGACACGAGGACACACCCCCATTGCTATTCACAACGGTTTCCCTGGTCTGTGCCGGCACCATGCGGACTCGCCTGTCAGCTCTGTCCGCGAGGTCGACTGGCTTGAGTCAGATAACTGGGTTAATATCGGCGGTTCGGAAATCGGAACCAACCGTGGCCTTCCTGCAGAGAATATGGAGGTGACTGCAAGTTGTTTCGAAAAGTACAAATTCGACGCCCTTTTCATTATCGGCGGTTTCGAGGCTTTCACGGCTGCTAGCCAACTGCGTCAGGCTCGTGAGAAATACTCCGCGTTCAAGATCCCAATCATGGTGTTGCCCGCCACCATCTCGAACAATGTGCCCGGTACGGAATATTCCCTGGGTAGCGATACCTGCTTGAACGCACTCACCACCTTCTGCGATGCCATTAGGCAGTCTGCATCTTCCACTCGCCGCCGTGTCTTCGTCGTCGAGACCCAGGGCGGTCAGTCTGGTTACATTGCTAGTACCGCAGGTCTTGCAGTCGGGGCGGTTGCGGCCTACATTCCTGAAGAGGGCATCGATCTCAAGATGCTGTTACGTGACATCACCTTCCTCCGTCACAACTTCTCCCACGATAAGGGCGCCAATCGTGCAGGAAAGATCATCCTGCGCAACGAATGCGCCTCCAAGACTTACACCACTCAGGTTATCGCCGATATGATCGCAGAAGAGGCCAAGGGTCGCTTCGAATCCCGAGCTGCTGTTCCTGGACACTTCCAGCAGGGTGGCAACCCCTCCCCTATTGACCGCGTGCGCGCTCTCCGTATGGCTATCAAGTGCATGCAGCACTTCGAGTCCTTCACTGGTAAATCCCGTGATGAGATTGCTGCTGATGAACTTTCAGCGGCGGTCATTGGCATCAAGGGCTCCGAAGTGATCATCTCCCCACTGGGTGGTCCCAATGGTCTCGAGGCTACTGATACAGACTGGGCACGCCGCCGTCCCAAGAATGAACACTGGATTCAGCTCCAGGACGTGGTCAACGTCCTTTCTGGTCGACCGACCGATGGAGATGGAGAGGAGGAGCATCCCGGAGAAGGATGGGGATGTTATGAGAGTACGTAACCTAGGACAGTTAACCTCCCTTTGTTCTGCGACTTGATACACCGATTTCGCAAATGATTTTTTTACCTGGACCGGTCGCATTTGAGTCGCGTTTGCTGTTTTTAGAGAGATTCCCCTTTCGGTTAGAGAAGGTCCGGCTTGTCTATCGGGTCAGACCTGCGCATTAATCTTCTCATCTTTTTCTTTTCTTTTCTACCAGGTGCTTACCAATTTCTCCTCTCCCAGGTACTTATTTCTGACATATTCCCGACAACATTCCTAATGTCTCTTCCCGGATATTACTAGATGCGGTGGAAAATTACGGACAGACCAGGTTGGATGTAGACCAGCTGGAAGAGAAAAGTCCATTTACGAGAGATATGAAGCTCTATAGATGAGCATGTATTACTTCTGTTTGATACAGAGAATAAACAAGATTTTTACAATTGCTGCATCTTATTTTAAACATGAAGGCGATATTATTAATGGTCTTATTATCATGCTATTCAACGAGGAGAGCTCGATGCTTTTCGACTTTCAAGAAGGTTCAAGTCCTTCAATGCTAAATGACAAGAAGGATGTTAAAATTAAGCTCTGGAGGATTGATCGCAGTAATTCCAGTAATCGAAGAGTTTCACCACATTGCTAAAGTTAATTTTGTGTCACATCTCTTTCTCCAGACAGACTAAGGATAATATTTGTTGCATATTTAATTCTTGGGTTGGGTGGCTAAGACTCTAGTCATTTTAGCCACCCGACTAGGCTATAACTGTTTCGATATTATAAAAAAAAGCCCATGTCTCCGGCGATTGGCATTGGTATTCTGCAAAAAGTAAATCAAATTAATCCAATAAAATACCTCGCACAGTTCAAATCTACCGTCTCGTAATTGACAAGATGTCTAAGCTTATTAGCGTCTTTGGCGTAACTAGAAATCAAGGAGGTTCTCTGATCAGAAGCATTTTTGCTGATCCAGTCTTGTCAAAGGAGTTCAAGATCCGGCAAAGGCATCCACACAGCAGGGAGATGCTTGAATCCACCTCTTCATTGAGAATGCGGGATACTACAATGGTGGCAGCTTGGAGGACAGCAAGAAGCTGCTCTCTACCTTCGGATTGAAGACGGCGACTTGGAAAGAGTTCCCGGAGAAGAATAACGGATTTTTTTGCCTAAATATGTATAAATATACGCACATATTTCAACCCAAGATAAACTCTAGAATAGAAAGCATGGATAACGGTGTTCGTTTTTGCACCAGCTAGATTTCCCTCCACAAGAAGATCGACACATAAAAGATGGTAGATGTATTTAACAACATCGGGGTAAACGTGATATGCCGCCATTTTAATAATGAAAAGAAAAATTAGAGAGAACCGGAAGAATGGAATAAATCAAGTTAGCAATTGCTAGGTAGGAATGAGGTAGACTCGAGCTAAATAATGCTTGCAGGGGGAGCTTTTACCAGCTTAGGTAGGGGCAGGTTGCCTAAATTAGGTAAGCTGCTT
This sequence comes from Paecilomyces dactylethromorphus, assembly GCA_029606265.1. NCBI lineage: Eukaryota > Fungi > Ascomycota > Eurotiomycetes > Eurotiales > Thermoascaceae > Paecilomyces > Paecilomyces dactylethromorphus. Next base: position 191,436 of record JAPVCE010000036.1, read on the forward strand.
CAAACAAAGAAAATCAGCCCCCACCGAATGAGCTCAAGTTACACAGGCAATTAGGTAGCTTTATCAAAGGTACGTGTCGCTTCAGCTGTAAGATCTTTCATCTCTCCTTATTCTTCCTTCTGTGCGACCCCTATAAAATCTCATCCAGCATTAATCTTGTCCTGTAACTGCTTGATAACGGTGTTCTCCCGGGTCACACAACGAAGTATCCAAACAATACCAGTACCAACAATGGTATCCCTTCCATCCGTCGAGAAAGGGTATCTCCCTTACCTCCTTATCTACGTAAGTAGACAAACTCTTCCTCAAAAGCAACACATTTGCTATCATTCTAATAATAATCGCTAACCACATCAATCTGACGCTCCAGACTGGTGTATCCGCATTAATCCATTCTGTCGTGACATACACCAGTCCCATTGCTGGATTGAAACAGTTCTCCGGCCCCGCAGCACCGCCTAAGAATGCTCTTACTGCGCACGTTTACGGCATCAAGAACGTCTACACCGGTCTTATCCGTCTTTATGCGGCGTACAACATCACCAACCCCGATCTGTACAACCTGGCAATTTCCACGTTCGTCGGCGTTTTGGCGTTGTATGGTGGCGAGTACTTCATCTGGAAGACGGCCGGAACTCGAGAGGTGACGTTTCCGTTCATCACGGCCGGAACTGGTTTGGTGTGGATGTTGGTGCAGAAGAGTTGGTATCTTCAGAATTAAACGGTCGCCATGAATATCCAGTACATCTGATACAGCTAATGCCATGGAGCTCGCTTTTAGTCCGCGGCTGAATTAGATTGTGAATGGATCGCTCATTGTATTGTTATGGACCTGGCAAGTCAAAAAAGCAAGTTTCTGCGATCGGGTTAAGCGTCTAATGGATCTTGAGGAAGGTGGATGTAACTACTATAAGATTTGACATTAGTTGTTTCTTATGTAGCTATTAATTTCGAAGATTGCTTTTGGGGAGCTCATCGTGGATTTTTTCCCCCCTATGCCTACACTAAACCTAGGCTCCACCTAGGGGATAAAAGGAGAATGTAGAAAGCCAGAATTCATCCATTCATCTACAACACTTGCTTGGTTCACCTAATAAGTAGTAATTTTCCGACATAGCCCATGATTTGAATCATGGACCTTTTCCCTGTTTAGATTTCAGCGATTACATTGACGAGGGCCTGACGGATGTGCCAATCTGGCAACTATGCAGGCATGTAGATGAGTAGGGGAACGATCGACGCATACATCATTTTAATCCCACTTAAGCATTTTCGAGAGCACTAAGAATAAGCTAACCAATAGAAAATACCCCAAATATTTAGGTTTATAATTTAGGGGCCTCCATTGTTTGAGAAATAAACTTTTTTTAACGGGTGGAGCTTGCACCTCGTATACAACTAGCCCGTGTGAGCACTAGTCTAAAACGCCTATCCGTGCACATGAGATGTCAGAACCTGTCTTTTACTCTCTTGTCTAGTAAGGTTTAAACAATAATTGGTATGTCTTCTCCACGCTCTAGGATTTAATGAGGGTTGGCATATATGATCTAATGCTCAAAATAGTTCTATTGCATGCTTTATATGGTATTAGATCATAAACTTTTCTATATGAATGTGTAATATAGCATAAGCTCATTCAATCACTGCCATAATTTCTACGTCCCTATCCCCTAAAACGACTGTTACAGTTTTGGCCCAATCTTGCGCTGGGGTTGCCCACGTAGGATCTACGGCCAAACTATGCAAAGGCCTGCGAATTGCTTCTTCCATCTCCATTGCTCTTCTTGCGATTTTCGCGGCTTCAGAGGCATCCCAAAGTCCTTCCCGGCGTCCCTGCATGGACAAAAGCAACTGGTAAGCACGTCGACGGATACAAGAATGTCGGCATTGTATAGTGGTCAAAAACAAGGGAGCGACGATTCCAAGAATGAAAGAGAAGCGCCGTCCACTCGGCATTTTTCCAGCACAGACTTCGGCCCTCACCTTATTTCCTTGATCGTTAGAGGTCGTTGAATGATCAACAAGTGATTCTGCTATGGTGACTATATTATTGAAGTCATCGGTGAACTGATCCCAGATTGTTTGAGATCCCTTGTGATCAATGCTCAAAAATAACTTAGTGGTAATGAGCCAAATATGAATGATCTTGTAGCGAGGAGCATCTTGACTTTCCATTTTACAATATTCGTTCGCATGGACAAGCAATATAGAGTTGAAATGTTCAAGCGAGTGAAATAGAGTCACCGAAGCTTGGAGGCAAGTTAGATATCGCCAGCGTTTGGCATGTATATTGGCAACGCCGGATTCCGAAGGTGCAATATCTCTCAAGAAGGCGCACCCCAACTGGATGTGCAGAAAATAGTTGATGAATGATTCGAAGTTCGTGTATGCCTCCTTGGCGGTGTGTAATGCTGACGGTTGTGGCGGTTCTTCGACAATGGAAGAATTAACCCCTTCTCGATCTAGGGTCGTTCCCAATATCTCCACAACCTGACTATCAAGACGTAATAGCAGTGATTGGAGAATGCTGTGCGGAACGATTTCTGATACTATTTTAGAGCTGCATGACTGCTGGAGTAGCCTCTTCCCAGACCTGATATGTATTATCGCAGAATTACGGTTACCCCGTAGACATTCGATATATGCTAAAAGAAGAGCACAGACGACAATGGTGTGGATATTGGGGGTCGGGTCTGAATTGATGATGTTATTGATTGCCTTCCCGTATTGTTGGCAAGGGAATTCAGGATGAATCCCACCGAACTCATAGAACCTATGAAATGCACCTAAGGCGACCGCCGCATATTTAACCGCCGGTAGTTCATATGCAACTCTCATAACCGCATACGAAAACTCTATAGGGAAGCATTGCGCTGTTCGGACATGGAAGAAATCAAAACATTGCTGTTCTACTGGATTTCCCGGAAACTGCGGTCCTATCTTGGCAAATCGCTCTTGCGCTGAGGGGACGTAAATAACAACATGGAGGTTTTTGCGCCGACGGTCAGATTCTGGTGGTGCATATCCTCCACATTGGCGGCCTGCCGATGTACATCTATTGCAGAATGGTTTCGCTTCGTCACATTTGACGTGGCGTTTCCTAGATCATCAAGATGAGTATGTATTCAATGAGCGACAGTTGAGGTACATTATGACTAGTGAATATGGCCCTGTAAGGCAAGGTGGTTTTTTTGGATGCCACCTACTTGCAAGTGAGACATCCGGTTCTGACTTTCGACCCACAAAGTCTTGTACACTCCGCCATCGATCATGAGTTACCGGTCCCTAGACCAGTTTAGGCTGAGAATTTCGAATGAAGTTTAAGACCATGCGACATAAACAGGTGATTTTCCGTCGAAAAATAGCTCGTAAAGGAAAGTCAGTCGACAATCTGCAGAGTTTCAGAGCCTTACAGAGACGGGCCGATGTAACTGACCCTAGACACTCTTCCCGCTAGAGCTGCTGAGAAGGTAAGCTTCAGCTGAACACGCTCAAAAGGGCCGACTTGTTTAGGCGTCCAGCGCCAAGAATCTAAACAGAATAGATCTGCGGGGGGCCCCTCGACATATTTAGGAGAATGCGAGAACATCCGGCGCGGCGACAGATACGGCAATGCTGAGTCTGCGTAGCATTGCTACCTCGAGAATAGACGGTCCAATGAGTGCCTATTAACTAACTAGATACACCTGGGCTTGGGGTGGAGGGGCAAGGATGGATAACAGGCATTCAAAGTAACTTATAACCTCAAGTCCTGTCAGGAGATAAAATGGCATACACTTGTTCCAATGAAAGAGAATTATAATATCATTTCTAAACAATTATGCAAGAAACCTAACAACTGTAATGATCATAGAGAAGTTTCAGCAAAAAACACCCTAGATGACTGATCACATGATCCAGAGGCGGGGTTGCTGTTACTGGTGGTAATATTTCGTCATCCACTTCATTAGAATACTATTGTTGGCCAGAGTTCAAGTGCAGGTTTCCAGATTTTGGATTTTCGGGTCCCCTGTTTAATGGTAATGGAATGGATAAGGACAAAACGCCAGCTGACAATAATCCTTCGAGGATTGTCTCCCTCGCTCTTCATCCGCTAGTTGTTGGAAACCCGGAGGATAAAAGACCAACGCCGCAAGAAGTTGCAGATGTGATATCGGCCCTGAAAGATGCTAATATATGTTGCTTTTTTGTGGGAGAAAAGGCGCTGATTTATTACGGAGCTGGTCGGGTACTCCATGTTTGTCTCACTTGCACGCATCATTATCATCAAGTAAACGGCACTAATATACCTCTCACCAGGACAATGTATTATGCATTACTGATGAACAGTATAAACAAGCAGTCCACATATTTTTGTCTCATACTAATATTTTCGAACCTTGCGAGCCTCTTCCACTCAAGAAGCCCAACTCTCTTAATCATAAATATCCCCGATTCAAAGCGATTGGCAGAACCGATTTCTGGCTATTAGTCCCAGAAAGTTACTGCAACATTGACTGCAGACCAGAAACTGTCGAATGGAGTCAAGGTAAGGATTTAACTATGTGTTAAGGTTCTTACGCATGGAAAAAAATGTTCTAATAATAATCTTTGAAAGGTGGATTACCATATCCGAAACTTGAAGGCTACGCACAAAGCTTGATTGATACCAAGAACGAGCTGGATTTAAAAGACTTAATTGATGGTCAGGATTTGTCATTAGAATGGGGAGAGAAGAACCTTGACCTAGATGGCTATACAGATTCTGAGTGGGCAAAGAAATACGTTGATGACCTAATAGAAGACGGGGTCGATGAGATGTTCATCTTCATCGACCCTAAGCCTATTTCCCGACGAAGTCTCTGGAAGGAATTTGTCGAGAATAAACAAAAGCGAATGGGGTGGAAGTATTCCTCAGAGACACATGCAACCAGGTGGCGACGTCACGGTTCAGAAGACCCCCGGTCGAAGGATCGACCTGGGCTATAAGGGCGATTAATCACCATACATTAGTTTTGAATTGGAACGTGTACCAAGTTTAGAAAAGTCTTGCTACTCTTCTTGGAGAAGCTAAACTTGTCGGGCTAAAGAAGATAATATTTCTAATCATAGGAGATGTTCTTCCGCACTAGTTCCATTCACGGTTAGATATGGGAAATTTGCAGTATTTCAACATTTTTTCCGTTTATTTAATAACGGACGATCAGCAGTATTTATTTGCCTCCGTACAGTTGACAGAAAATAACTGCCAATCAGTCGCTGGGCTGTGCTTTCGGTGAAACCTACCAAACTCGTACGTTACATGAGTTTGACCCAACCTGGGGCCAAAAATCCTTTCAATCGAGCCACGTGGGACCTCAGTTCAGCTACAAGCGACTTGAACTATTTTAATTGTGAATCCACGATAAGAGAATTCCCGTCTCTTCTGTGCTTATAAAACGATTACAGAGACATAAGTTTAAAGTTTATGGTAAATAACATACTACATACTAAACAGAATAACCTTCTGACATCGCTTAAGAGGTAACACAGATCAGCCTGAACAATGTCAATTGTCGAGGCACAGTTCTCTGAATTATCTAAATACTGCTACTTCTGTTACGTATATTCTTCATCATAGGTCTAGATCAGAATTCAATGTAACACTCTAGGCGCTACATGAGACATGTCAGCCGTTAATAATGTGGTTTAACCATATTTACCCCTATCCAGACTAGTTCACGAGACCAAGCAATCCTTCGTAGAGATAATTCTTCATATGTCACGAAAATAGATGTGGGATGATAACGGCTACTCGGGTACTACTCACCGACGCTGAAGCCATCAGGTTATTCCCCATAAAATATTCGCTAGGGTCCAAATCCTCTTGCCACATAGTAGAACAACATGTGGATATTACTGAAAGTATTGGCTGCCATACATATCTCCTCAGTACTCATGGAGGGTATAAATTGGTGCTGGACTGTCCAAACTGTTTCTCGAAGCAAACATAAGTCAATCAAGCACACCTTGAAGTCTCCCTACAGTTGACAAAAAGCTTTCTATAAGAAAATTGAAATATAATCTTATATCTGCAAAAAAAACCTCCTTCTCTATCTGATACTATCTCCTTTCGAATTAATACAAACGGTTGACTTAAAAGCAATCATGCTTTTTACAAACTCGTTCGTCGGCCTCGGTATGCTTCTGATAACAGGGGCTTCGGCATGCTTGAGGGTCTCGGGTCAGATTTCAGATGGACTCACAACTCAATTCGAGGTCGACGTTACGGATGATGGAAGGAAAACCTGCTCTTTCACTTGCAGTGGCCAGGCCAATAGCTGCAATGGAAAGTGCATTTCAGGCTATTCTGCCAAGCTTATGGCAGGAAATAAGTTCATCAGTGATCCTGCATACTTGACCTATAATACGCCCCATGGAAGCTACGGCGTGAATGTACCAGTTACAAGCCACAACTGCATGAACTGCTGTGGCGGGACTATTCCTTGCTCCTGTTGTCAAGTCCACTATGCTGGTTCCTACTTTGGCTGTTGATATACGCAACCTAAGGAGACCACACCACCATTCATGTTATAATTGAGTAAGTCTCTCATTAACTAAATAATCTTCCTGATTACTGAAATTGTTAACATAATACCAGTTACTCTCTAACATGTGCTTCTATGGGATTGCGGAACGGACACTCATTTCTGTATAGTTGAATGAAATGGCCTCTTCTCCTCATATGAGGATGTGATACGTTTGGTGAAGAAGGAGATCAATTTGCTATATCCTTGATACTGATATCATTGCTTCACAAAAATAACGTTATATAAGTGTGTTGCATCTGATAATTTAGCCTCTCAAACTGTAAATAACCGCTAGACTAGTCCGGTTTTAAACTTGACGGATGACTCACTGAAAATGCAGGGTTCAATCGGCTTTTTAAAGATCTCGACAATACATGCGAATAATTCAAATGCAGAATTCTTGGCTAATGCCAAGACAAACAATAAAAATTTGGTTTCAAATCTTGAGGTTAAATGTAGAATAGCTATTGTTATTATGATGCTCCTAGAAATATAAAATATTCTTTGACTTAAAAATCCCGCCAAGGGCTATGTGAAAAAGGTGGGCACATCGATTTCTTTTTGCGCCAAAAAAGGCCCGCTTCTTCCGCGCTCGGATTCACTTCGGTCAGTTTTGAAGACCTGCCTGCCGATCACTCAACTAGGCAACACAACCAGGTTGGACGCTAAAAGGCTGTCGTAGCAAACGCCAACGATGATTGCCCACAAGTGCGGTCGGCAGCTGCTGCGACCTGATTGGATACACAGATACATAAGTGCTTAAGCGTCAACTTATTATGGATATCACTATGGAGTTATTGGTTCAAAATCCTAACACAGGCAGTGTCTACAAACCAATAGCCTAAGGAGAGGCAAAATGAAATGTTGGCATGCTAGTATATCTTCCCTATTGGAGGAATTTATGAGACCTGGCTGGTACTATTTGTTAAGTGCAGTATTAGCCTGCGTCATTGCGTAGACTCCTAGCAAAGAATGCCTGATGCTCGCCTGCAGACCCTGTTTCCATACGAATGATAATTGGATGTACCAACGAGAAGCTACTTTGGCGCTGGAATGACTCAACGAAGGTATCTTGGAATTGCCTCGTAGAACAAGCTGGCAGAAAAAAGATGACGGTATAGGTACCTCAGCAGTACTGATCTGGACAGCCAAACATCAATAATTAAACTGAATCGTTGCTGTACACTACATGTTTTTTTTTAATGTCGCTGATGAAAAACACAAGAAGTACATTCGAGAGAGATTCCTATTCGTTATAATACAATCGATTTGTATCTAGGACTCGTTATCATAGAGTGCCTCGTTAAGAGTCTCGCTATGGCTTCCCACTACAATCTCCTGGAGTATGATTCTGATGAAGAAGCACGAAGGTACCCAGAGATTCCTTTGTCCAACTTAGCATCGGCTGCATTTTTTATTGCAGAGGTACTGGACAAAAATGGGATTGTATATGGTCTTATGGGCGGCTTAGCTGTCACGTTTCTCGGAGGCGAACGTGAGACTCGGGATGTTGATATTGCTTTCCAAGCTCCTGGAAAGATGAGAGACCTATGGTGTGCGGTGGAAGCTGAACCACGGTATGGAATAACGTCGTTGCAAAATAGGACTTTGAGGAATTGGGGTTAATGTAACCCTCATAGTCTAATTATACCGGATAAAAAGCTCATCAGCAATATTATGAAAGTCTTCGCATTAACCGGTCCTGGCTATGATGACTGTGGCGAAAGAATCCCTGTAGAGGTTGATCTTATTGAGAATGGTATGTTCTGTCACCCATTCTCAGACACCCCTTCTCGTAGTCTTTTTAACAAAATATGCTAGGTTTCCAGAACAGTCCCCGAGATCTGGCATCTCATCGGAGAGAGCTTGTTGTTATGACGAAGGCAGGTCCTAGATCGATCTATACTATAGATATTCTCCACCTATTGCGAGGGAAAATGACTGCTTTTATGTCTCGCGGTGCCCCTAACGACAAGTACGACATCCAGCATTTGTTGATGACTTTCCCAGACGATATCCAATCATTTAAAGATCACCTAGACCCAGACTGTGTTGACCACTTTCTTGATACCGTCTCAACTGCTGCAAGAGATCGTTGGAAGAGGTTCTTTGGCCGCTGATTTTGCATCTGCCGTTCCATCTTTGAACTATTCTCATGTCAAGTCTATTTTCACCTGCATTTCTAGCACGCTCCCCTGTCATATGATGGGATAATGTTAAAAAGGACTTTGCTTAACTCAGCCGTTACTCTGACAGCCTCCTAATATAGTAAACACTCTTCGCCCCTGAACGACGACACTTTTGAAGAAATATTCTAAGTTGGCTGGGGTTACAGAAATATGGATATTCAACGAGATGATCTAGGAATTTCCTTTATCAGTTTCAATAAATAACGGCCCTCAGTAACTGAGGCAAGGTATCTCAGCCTGCAGCATCGATGACTTTTTCGATCATGCTCTCATTCCACACCAAGCTATCATCAAGATTACCGCATCTCAGACTAAGAAAATTAAGAGATCTTATTAATCTTGCCAGTGAAGGATATGGAGCCATGAGACAGCCAAGATGAAAATAATTATCCAACCGAGGTCAGAAGGATAAATGTGTTTATAGGTACGAGGAGCTTTCGCGCTACATATCTGTGGGGCGAGATCAATGCAGATAGCTCTCTCGAGTAGTCTTTGACAGGGAATAAAGGAGGGATGAGCCAATGTCTCGTGTGAAACAAAGGGTATCAGCCTGCGTGGAATGCTAGAGGGTCACCCGGTTTCCGCGTTCAGCGTTGCAATGAGCCCCCTTCCTCTTTCCCCGGCGATGCACGCTGTCAGTTGATGAAACTATCCTTGTGATAAATTTACTTGCATCCTGACTGCATGCAGAAGCTAGGGAGCTGTCATGCTCTATCGCTGAGAGCCTTAGTGGTTCTGCTTTGTTTTCTGAAGGTCGCATCGGCGGAGGCGGAATGGGCGCCAAGCCCCTGATCCAAACATCTCGAGGGATAAACCGCGGTTTGGATCCTCCACCATCACTACATCTTGATGACGATGAACCCTGGTTTTACCGCCCCCAGCAGGTAGATGGAGATAGTGGAGGGAGTTCTCTGGATAAGGAGATGGAAATGAGAAGCAATATGATCTTGGCATATGTGCTCTGTACCGCATCTAGAATGCGCAGCGTGACTGTCAAGACCTTCCCATGTGTTACTGTTCTATAAGCGCCGCACCCCCTTGAGCTAGACTGTTGTACTCTTCTACTATTGCGCATCCTTGCCCTGACTCGCCGCTCATGATTCCTTGACCGTCGTCTATTTATCCTTCGCTATTCTTTTGTGTTATCCACAGCATATTCAAACAAGTTGTTATTTTACGCTTACACTCTTTACTTCTTGTTTCGTCTCCTTATCACTCACTTCCTACTTCTAGCAGAATTTATTTAAAATTTCTTTTGTCGATCTAACTGCAGGCCACGGACGGCCAGACCGATCCATGACGTAGAAAAACGTCGTTTGACGAACTCAATTGTCTGGTTGATACACAAACAACGTCGGCAAATTCTTCTCAGTGTTTACAGACCTTTGAGACACGATATTTACATTCACGACTAGTCATGAGATGCTTCATATCTTCTGCTAGAAGTCCATTCTTGTCATGGGTGCTTTCACTCTCTGCCATCCTATTAGGATCGCAGGTCGTACGGGCCATCGACTTAAATATTGATGACCCTGGTATGTGCTGCCGGACAGTTATTAGACTAGTTACATGGAACTGACACTTATAGCATCAATCAAACAAGCTGCAAAAGAAGTAGCTATGGAAATGATGAGCTATTACACTGGCATGAACCCAGGAAACATTCCCGGAAACCTTCCTACCCCGTATTACTGGTGGGAGGTTGGTGCGATGTTTGGAGCATTAATTGAATACTGGTTCTATACTGGTGATTCGACATGGAATGACATTACAACTCAAGGCATGCTCTGGCAGGCTAGTCCGACTGAAGATTTTATGCCAGCAAACCAAACAAGGACGGAAGGGAATGACGATCAAGGGTTCTGGGGAATGGCCGCAATGTCTGCCGCAGAAAGAAACTTTCCAAATCCCCCAGAGGACAAACCGCAATGGCTCGCACTAGCGCAGGCAGTATTTAATGAACAAGCGAATCGATGGGACACTCAGACTTGCGGCGGCGGTTTGCGGTGGCAGATATTCACCTGGAATAACGGCTATAACTATAAGAATACGATCTCGAACGGCTGTTTCTTTAATATTGCAGCACGACTAGCGAAGTACACGAGCAACCAGACCTATGCGGACTGGGCAGAGAAAATTTGGGATTGGACAGAGGCTGTGGGCTTCATGACGCCTACATATGAATTTTGGGATGGCGCAGACGATTTAAAGAACTGTAGCGAGTTCAACCAAATTCAATGGACGTATAATGCCGGCGTATACCTACTGGGGGCAGCGAACATGTTTAACCACGTAGGTTATCCGAATTTCTGCCTTTCTAGAGATTAATACCAGCTAACCTTGTATTTAGACAAACGGTGATCCAAAATGGAAGGATCGAACCCAGAAGATCTTGGACTCCATAGGAATTTTCTTCTCTGATAACCCAAAGGATGTCATGTATGAGCGAGCCTGTGAGACTGTAAACACCTGCAAGGTTGATCAGCGGTCATTTAAGGCATATCTGTCGCGATGGATGGCAGCTACGACGCAAATGGCCCCGTTCACCTACGATGCTGTAAGGGTGAAGCTGCGCGCATCTGCCGCTGCTGCTGCAAAGACTTGCACGGGTGGCGACAAGGGCACCAGCTGCGGATTGAAGTGGACAGATCAGAAATGGGACGGGAGTAAAGGAGTTGGAGAACAAATGAGTGTTATGGAGGTCTTACAGTCTAATCTCATCAGTAATGTTGCACCCCCAGTGACCAACTCCAGCGGCGGCACCAGCAAGGGTGATGGTTCCGCCGGCACGCGATCTCCTTCCAGCAAGCTTCCCAGCGTGCTCACGGATCCGATCACGACAGCAGACCGTGCTGGTGCAGGTATCCTTACGGGACTGATGTTTATCGCGATTGTGGGCTCTACTGGGTGGATGATTTTGGATTAAGTCCTTGACCCGTCATCTCCAATGTAATAATGCTTTCAAAATATTGGGCTGTGTGGGTGATATGGAGTCTTCACATTTCTGGGTATGCATACAGGATGCAGGTAGAAATTAGGACCTAGGGGTTCCTTGGGATATCAACTTAGAATAAGTAGGACATTTGGGAACTCGTTTTCTTTTACAAATAGTTTCTGGGCAGCGAGGATTTATGTAAAGTAGCTACGGATTAAAGCAAACTATGTATGATTTGATAAGGCTTTTGATCGTAGACCTCTCTCAGTCTCTAATGAGACCTCGCCATCAGCGAGATGAGACATAGAAACGTTGTATACTCATCACTTGAAATATTTTAGTGTAGAAAAATCATATCATCCTAAAAAGAGTAAAAGCTATAGGCACATGACCTATGTGATCTCCCTGAGTGAGCTCAACTTGAAGCTTCAGTTCTTCCCTCGCCTAAGTCACGTCATGCCTTGAACATTCTTCAACTGCATTATCAAACTCCCATGCTTTCTCTAGACCCAGCTGAGCGAAGAAATCTTTGATTGTTTGCCCTTCACATGCATGCAGGTCCGTTCCTTTTTCCTTCAGCGCACCATAGGATCTCTGCATAGCTAGCATAGCAGGAACAAAACCCGTGCAGGGATAGATGGCTGCTTTGAAGCCCAAACGGGTGCAGTCATCGGTGGTGAAGTTTGGAGTTAGGCCCTGGGGTTTGAGTTAGCATTTCATCAATACAAAGATAGGTTATGAAACTAGGATCAAGGATTGGAGAAGCATACATTTGGTAAGACGTTGATCAGAACTGGTTTATCTCGCATTATCTTTACTAAAATCTTACACTCCTCTTCCGTCCGTGGTGATTCCATAAATGCCATATCGGCACCGGCCTCCAACGCAGCCTTGAGGCGTTTGACACCTTCCTCGAAGGCTCCCTGGCCAGCAGTAGCTCCACCATATCTCTCGGCCTGACGTGCGTCTGTGCGAGCGATGATGATGAAGTCAGGGTCCTTACGAGCTTCTACAGCACTCCGGATCCGTTCAATGAAAACTTCTATGTCAACAACATCCTTACCTTTCAATTGACCGCAGCGTTTAGGAAACACCTATATTCCTCTCTTAGCTTCTGTAAATAGTGTTATATATTTCACTTCGATACCTGATCCTCAATATGACATCCTGCTATACCAGCATGCTCATATAATCGTATTGTACGGGCGATATTTAAAGGACCACCAAATCCCGTATTAGCATCCGCAATGACCGGCTTATCAGTATGAGTTGCAACCATCTGTGCTAACATGAAGAACTCTGTCTGAGTCATGATAGACAGATCTGGTTCACCGCAATAAGAGCCCGTGGAACCGCTACCGGCAAGGTAAAGAAAGTCGAAACCAGTCTGGTCCGCAACTCTCGTAGAGATGCCATCAAAAACACCAGGTCCGATAAGGCACCGATCTGCAATATTACTACTTGTCAATATTTAGGGAATTCATCATATCATAGTGAGACATACCTCCCTTGAGAGCTTCACGCAATCGTGCAGAGGCCCGCCTGGGCTCAACAGGAGGCATTTCCAGTCGCTATATAGGGTATATAGGTAGATCTGTAGATTTGACACTCATTGGAATATAACAAAGGCGTGGTGGTGCAACTCAGGTAACCCGGTGTCGAATAAAGGTACTTTCAAGCCAGCTCCTTTATTACTCAAAATTGGTGGAACTGGCTTTTTATTCAGCTAAAGTCTCATATACTCTAGATCGACGTCATCTCGATAAAATTTGGTAATTGAGCACTTAAGCAGCTCCTTACTCTTGGTTTTGGTTTGTCAGTTGAACGTTGGAAACCCTAAAGAAAATGTTGAATTGCTATTTGTAAGCTGCTCAATACCACTATTACAACTCTTTGGCAAGGATATCCTCTTGGGGTTCTCGTGGCCGTTGGCAACAGACTCATCTTCACTCAGTGAAATCTCTAAGGTTACACCAGAAAGTTTAGCCAAATTTTCTTGAAGATAGAATTGGCAAGTATCTCTTAATTTATTCCAGATTTCTAAACCATGGTTGTTTCCTGTCATCATAGTTACGTCGGATGGGTGATCGGGATCGGAACATCTACCGTTGGGTTGGGACAAAATTTGTTTTAGATATAATGGGAGTAAAATAATCCTGGCTGTATGGCACTGAATTAAGCTGGTGACCATCTTATTATAGCAAGCTAGGTCTCGTACTTTATCGTAGAAGGTAAACGTGGATAGGAAAAAAAAAAA